>JANSTU010048326.1:0-10127 GCA_027564075.1 Bolitophila hybrida | reverse complement strand
TAATAAAAATGAATTTTGACAAAAAAATGTGTTTTTCATTGAAACGATACGAACTTTTCAGCCGACCTGTTAGAACTACTAATCGAATGTCAAAAATATTTATAACCAACTAGTCGATATATCCATATTTCCAAATGTTTTAAATTTGTGTTTTATAAGATACAAATTTAACGAAAGTACGTTTATGTGTGTAAAATTTTAACGAAAGAAGCTCCGGGAGCTCTGATGAGAGGTTCTTTTGCATCCAAGTGATAACCACCTGTTTCTGTCCATGGCGAACGAGCTTTGTAGTCGGAAGGCCACAAAAGAGGCCTGTGAAAATTTCCGAGTTTTTTTGCTAATAGGAAAGCCAGCTTCTATAAGAGGATCATTATGAAGTTGGCATCTCGTTGGGAACTAGTCATCGAACAAAACGGCGCATATTTGACTCAGATGATTGTAGCCAATTTTTTGAATAATTGAAAATTGAATAAAAATACCGCAGGACTTTTTTGACACCCGATTATAACAATTCATTTAGGTATTGGAATCCATGTACCAATGTCAAAGAGCGACTACCATTGCCAATAGAAATGAAAGGAGAGCCGCTCTAAATATCTCATTTATATAGTGCGTATGTATGGGTCAACGAGAAAAATTATATCTCAAATTTAGCGAAATTTTGAAGGATAATATAATGAACTGGACGCAGTTGGCGGCCAAAGCTGTGCGCCTCCATGTCGTTTTCGGTCTACCTCTGCTACGACTTCCTTGCGGGTTCCATTTTAGCGCTTGATCTGCAATGTTGATCGTACCGCGCCGCAAGGTGTGACCGATCCACTGCTACTTTCTCCGTCAAACTTGCGTTGAGACGGGTGCTTGCCTGGTTCGTCTCCACAATTCAGCATTGGAGACTACCTCCGGTCATCTGATGCACAAGATCCGCCTAAAGCGGTGCTTGACGAAAGTTTGCAATTTCCCAGTCAGAGCAGAGCGTCTTGCAAGGACGATATCTAACACTGCGATAAATAGCAAGGGCGAGAGAAGACCTCCCTTTCGAAGCTGTCTGACGAAAAGATCCGGCGTACATCTCTTTCATGATGTTGATTATCTTTGGAGGTACGACCCGGCTTTGCAGTGCGTGCCAAATCGCGTTTTGTCAACTGTATCGAAAGCTTTTTCTTGTGGATATAGGTAATGGTGAACAGCTGAGTGGAGGAGCTGGTGCTTGGGAGTCATGCACCACCTCGTTGTTGAGCACTTGTTCAAAGTCTGCTCCGCGCCAGTTCCTCACGTCAACTAAACACTTTCGCCTTCTTTTGGCGAAGTGGTCTATCTGGTTTTTCGTGTCGCTGTCAAGACAGACACATGAGACTTTGTGGCAGGTCTTGTGTGGGAATAATGTTCCAGCTATTAACAATAGTTTAGTGTTACACAGCTCAATTAAGAGGTTGCCGCCCAAGAAACCAAATGCCTACAAATCTGCAAAATAACTGCATTTTGTCTACCTCTGCATGGCCTTCTGCAAAAGACTTGCATGAATTAAGCTATTCATTTGTTTTTCATGTTTGCAATTTATCGAGGTGTGAACATATTTATGTTAATACAAAATAGCAATGGAAAGTGCAAAGATCATGTGGAAGAAAAAAAACAGTCGATCATATCGACGTAACATTAGAAAATATAGAAATTTGCTTTTACAACAAACCAATAATTCACCGATTTTTTCGTGTCCATCAAGATTATTGCCATATATAACATACATATGTTAAATGCAGATGTATGAATATATCACAAATAGGTTAGTTGGTAAGGCGGCGCCCAATACGAATTGGCACATAACAACTCAGACGAGGTTCGAAATCTGCTCCCAGCAAAAAAGTATGTTGACACTAAAAAAAATTGTATATACTTATTATTCAAAAATGACAACAACATAATAAAAAAATATCTTTAAATTCGCAGACACAGATACTAGGAATCATAATAAAAAAAAAAAAAATTTTGAGTTTTCTTTTTTTAATAATCTGTAATTGATCTTCATGAATGTAATACTGTACATCCGATCCGACCTTTTGAACTAAATGCACAACATATACAAAGGATTTTATGTAATACCTTCTGCAGGGCTGATACTCTGTAAATAATTTTTGTGAAGGCTATTTGACGAAAATATATCAACAAATGGACTCTCTAGTAGGTAATTTGCAGATTCCAAAACTGGATTTAAAAAAAAACAATCTTTGGCAAAAAAGTATTTTAAATACAATAGACGAACAATAGTTGTAATGCTGATGATCTATATATATTCTCTCATTGTATCCTTTAATCCCTTGTGGGACATAGGGCACGTGTGCGATGACGCACAGCGGATTCGTTGACCATTACGGGTTCACACGAGTGGTCAGTTCATGCTAATGTGCTGTTTGTGCTGTGCTACTCCTATTGGAGCTACTGTGCTCTAACACTCACAACACATCCCCGATGGTTAGGAGTCTTAATTTGACGCGACTCTAACAACTTTGCAGGGCAAATGTGCATATTTTTGCTATTATATATTCGGAATCGTTAATCATCATCTTTAATTGTCAAATGCAAAATGTTTGATGATAGAACTTTCGCCCCGCGGACAGTCATCCTGCTGTCAGTTTTGACTTCAATTTTTGCCTTTATGAGACTTCAAGATAAAATGGGTGCCGCTAAATCGATTTCGATATGTCTAAAAACATGATTATTAGTGGTTCATATTTTCCATATAAAGATATCCATAAAGCTACTTGGATATCTCCTGATGGAAGAGTAGCAAACTAGATTGACAACGTGTTAATTGACGGCCGACACTGCTCAAGCGTGTTGGATGTGAAAAAGCTGCCGCGGACCTTACATAGACTCTAATAATTATTCAGTTAAAATGAAGTTCAGAGCTCGAATCCAAGTCCAAAGCAGCCAGCATCCACCGCAGAAAAGCTTCGACATCGAGTTGCTGAAAAGCGAAGATGTGAGGTAAGAATACGTGGACAAGCTGGAGGAACGGATATTGGAAGATGTGGAACACGAAGCAACATCAACATTGACATGTGAAACCGGCTAAGGCAGAATGTAGAGCGTGTTGCAACAGAAGTTCTTGGATGGAGGGGTCCTCGGGTCCGAAATGAGTGGTTTGATGACGAGCGGGCTACACGTGCCAACCATGAGGACAATAGGACGAAAAGGTCAATTGAGCAAAAACTGTTCCGACGAATGAAAGGGGAACAGGAGAGAAAACTTTTCGCGGAAATTGATTGACATATTTTCAAAAAAGTAAATAATGTTAAGACCTGGTACAATCAACAACCCTTTTGTGTAGAGACACGGATTGCGTAGTTTTGGCAGTCGAAGAAACGTGCATCGCTAGATGGCCGGAGTACTTAAAGAATCTCTTTAATGTAGGTTCCCACTCAACCCATGAAAACAATAGCTCTTTTACAATCCACTCTGCACAGCCATACATCGCTGATGCATCACAACAAGAAGTTAAGGATGATATTTCAGATATTTTCAGATATGTCTTATGCCTTATGTTTGCTGATGTTCTAAAGATATTTAATAAAATTGATGGTCCTTCAGATGTTTTGAACTTGCAACAAGATTTAGACATGCTTTCATTATGGTGTCAGAAAAATTGCCTTTACTTAAATATCGCTAAATGCAAATGTATGAGCTTTTTCCGGAAAGTTAATTCGATTTTATCACAGTATTGCATTGAAGATGTTCCTCTTGAGAGAGTTCAATAAATGCGTGATCTAGGTATTATCTTGGACGCAAAATTGTCTTTTATACGACACATAACCGTGGTTACTTCCAAAGCATATTCAATGCTCGGTCTCATGATGAGAATTTGTGCTGATTTTGTAGACCACAAAGCACTAAAAAGCGTGTATTGTGCGAACCATACAACAGAAATCATCGTTTGGTAAAAGTAGCACGGACAAACTTGTTCGGTTGGTGCTTAGTCATATTGTATTACGAGCTAGAAAGAATCTTCTATTAAGTCTAGAAAACGTTACGTTGATATTTTTGTTATTTGTTATTTGTTAATTTTATTTATTTGATTGTATTTTTCTATATTATTTTTAGTTTGTATAATTGTGTTTTTTTTCAATTCGTATATTTAGATGACAATGTAATATTGAAAAGATTTTAATAAAGATCAGTTGGGAGATATGTTCCTGTTGTCGTCACTTTTAAAAACATAAAAAATATTGACAAAAACAAAAATAATTATGCTTATTTTCCTTGTTTTTAAAAAGCATTTAATAGTGTTGACCATGAAATTTTAATTCATAAGCTACGTGGAAAATTTGATTTCTCTACTACAGTTATAGTTTTTAATTTTTATTAACGACCTCCCGTCAGTGGTCAGATATAGTGAGTGCGATATGTTTGCAGATGATGTTCAACTTAAGATTTGCTCTTCAGCGATAGACATGCCAGAAACAATCCGTAGAGCTAACTATGACCTTGAAAAGATTCATGATTGGTCAATAATAAACAAACTAATATAATAATATATAACATCCTACACGATAAGGATTAGAAAAGCGTTACTTGTACACAGTTTTTCGATGTATGGATCAATCTTCAAGATCTTGGGTTGTCCTCTTTTCAAATATTATTACTTAAGATTCTTAGTTACACTAAGTCGTAGTCCTCTTTATTTGTTCAATAAATTCAGATGCATGAGTTTATGCATTCTAATATGTAGGCTTATTTTATTTAGGCCTACTGCAGAATAATTGAGATGAATATGTGGTTTACATTCTTTTTTTTCTGCCAGTCATACTTTAACCAGGACTTTTATTAAACTTTTAAATATATTTTGTATGTTTTCTTTTTTGTCATGCTTTGTCTTCATAATGTTACTAAATCCCATTGACAGTTAAATAAACAATTCAAGTATTCTGTTTAAAGCTTTGTTGTGTCATACTTTACCTAAGCGAAACGAGTTTTAATTAAGTTGCCTAAGCTGGACTTTTATATTGTTATATTTTTTTGTCATACTTTACCTTAACTTATATTGACAATCATACTTTTTGCCGAAACGTTAAATGTACCATAATTGCTGATTTAGTATGCTCTATTTTGTCGCCACACTTTATCGTCGTACTTTTACCCAAACATAATGACATTCAAATTAGCAAATATGTTTTCTATTTTTGTGTCATACTTTTACCGAAACATTAAATGTAATTGCTAATTTAGAATGCACTATTGGTTGGTGCTAACCAATTAAATTGCCAAATATATTGGCAGTACATGTGTCATACTTTATCGTCATACTTCTACCTAAGCCTATACAGGTTTTTCTTTTTTATATTTTAAAAAAGTGAGAGAACACCGGTTGATACAGGAAGGAAATTAAAAGGATTATCTGAAATATAAACACATTGCTTTCGGTCTTTAATGCCTTAAATCCACTACAAACCACGAACCATTTACTGCATTGCACTCATACACATGCTAAAATTGTATAAAACGTATATACATAAAGCGCCACGTTAGCTTTTTACGCACATATGTGTTGGTAAAAACTATTAAATCTAAATAGAAATCTCTCCAAATATCTCTACATTTTGGGTTGCGTTCTAAAATATAGAAAAAAATCATATTAAATGTAAAACGTCAGGAAATATCAATACATGTTACAACGTACATACAAGCAATATTGTTGTTTATTGTTTGTGGCAGAGGTATATGAAATATTTCTGAAATAACCAGAAATTAACAAAAATTGTATGTTAAAAAAAAGTTATATTGGCTTACATTACTTCAACTCACGAGCCGCATAAATGAAAGTTTGTCTTTATTTCTTTCTTTCTTTGATCTTTTTTAACCTCATTTATATACCATGCCAATTTAGAGCTTTTATAATATAAGCAAATGCTTTAAAACATTTAATGTGTACTATAATAATAATAATATATATTTGCTAATAATTGTTTTGTGTTATCTATTTTGTTTTAGCTTTGATTATCAACATTGAAACACAGAAAATAATGAGAAATTGTGTGAAATGCTATCAAATCAAACTTTGTTTTTTATCAAGCATACGAAGAACGTCGTTGGTTACATTAGGAAGTGCAGATTCAGTACTGCGACTTATATTTATCTGTATTTTGAGGACTTTCTCGTAGATTTTCCAAAGAACCAGGTCATATTCTAATATGGTATACATCTTTGAGATCTTAAGATCGTATGTTTTTGTAATTATTAGGAAAGGTGGAGGATGTAATGGAGACACATATTATACACTAATTAGCCATTATGACTATGCTAAATAGCCAGAAAGTGTATACATTTTAGTAAAAATTATGCACAAATTTGACAATGGTAATACACGCTTATCATGAAAATGACAAACCATTTAGTCATTGTAAATACTTATTAGCAAGAATGAATAATTATTATTACATATGACATTCTGACTTGTTGGCACGTTTCAGTGCCAGTTAGGAATCCTGGTTTGGAAACTGGTTTTAGCTAATTTAGGTATTATTCATGCAAATGATGCGCAAAAAACACATCAACATTTACAGAAAACATTAACTTTAATTAATAATTATTAAATAAAAAATAAATAAATACAGACTCACTCATATTTTGTAAACTAATTCTTCCCGAGCGTATATTTTTCTCTAATGCTTCCTGAATCACTTCTATGTCCGTATATATATATATCAATGATGACTTCCAAGAGAACCATCTATTTCTTCGTGTTGAAGATTTCTGACTTCTGATTTTACACTCTTTTCATGGCTGCCTTCTTAGTATCTCACCAAAAATTCCTCATGAGCACTTTAGTAAAAGTTAAGTTTTAACGACATCTAATGGCTTGGGTGAAATTTGATCCAAGTCTCTTTTTTCTTCCCAATTTAGTTTAGTGCTGTTGTCCGGTTTCCATAAATCATATCATGCATTTGTACGATATCATATCATTCTCACATCGGTGCGATTGAGATTGAGAGATCCAACAAGTTATTTAGAACATTACCTATAATAATACAAAGAGTTTGAATAAAATCGAACGTATAGCACAATACTTTTAAAAATACTGGATTTCAGCCATTTATAAAAGGATGAAGGTCAGATTTAGCCTGTATACTCGTAATATTTATTTAAATAAACATTTATCGAACACAGGTACACGATTATCCCAATATTTATTAAAAACATAAGATCATGTAAAATGTCTATTAGAAATTGTGCCACTATTTGTTCGTTTCCAACGAAAAACATTACATTAAAGCCAAATAATCAACATTACAAACGGTTCTATAAAAAGAAGTTTTTTTTAAAATTTACATATTTATTAATTTACCAGCATATAGCGGCAGTAACATTTTCCATTAAACCTTTTTGCATTCATGCGAAAATCGTGTACAAGAGTTTAACTTTATTTATGTTAGGTCGTATATATAGTATGTGTCTATTTGCATTCGTGCAGGAAGCTTTTTTGCATACATACCAACACTAAATTTAGATCATATAAAGCTCATTTCGCTTAGTATAAGGTTTTGTATGTGTACTACGTAATGCAATCGGGGGTGATGGGGGCTTTTATTTTGTTATAGCACTTTATTCAAAAATGTGTTGGTTTTGGGTAAATGTGTGTTTACTACAAAAATTATAAATATAAATTATAGATGAAAGACTCTAGTCTCTAGTGAATAAAATTATTTATATTTTGTAATAATAAATAATGTCAAAATAAATCTAATAGTTTTTTTCTTTCACTTTCAGATGTTCAACGAAAACTAAATTGTTGACACTGCTATTAAGAGCGCATCTTCTGCACTGCGACATTACTAAGAGGTTGGGGCTGAACACTGGCCAATGTGCACACAATGCTCAGCAGCTGCACGTGTTTCCGGCGACCGCGACGTGGTTCAAGCTTCGAGGACTCATCCTCGTGTCGGTCCTCGGAAATTGAACGTGGCGGCGAACTCACACCACACACTGGCAGTCTGCTAAAGCTGTTCACTGCGCGTGGCTGGTGTCGTCAATGGCGCAAGACTGGTCGTGGTATGAGTATGACGCGTATCGAGCGAAGTAAGTAGATTTTTGTTTTATTATAATATACAAAATTAGGCCACTTATTCTGAAAATCACTTCATTGCACCCGTTTATAGTGTGCAATGAATCGAAAATTGTGTGTGTGTGTGTGTGTATGCGAATGCACTGAAGTGAATCAATGTGCTTGAATTGTAAAATAATAAAGTTTCACTTATCGCGTAGCGGAAGTGGAAATCCGGTGGCGGCGGCGGTGGGTACGTAACACAAGCTTTGGCCGTTCGATTGGAGCTTGCGTGCTTACGTTCCCTTAATAACAACTGCGCGTGCGGTGGATATTTCAACAAGTTGTAACCGAATTATACACATTAGTGTGCCCTTATATACGGGAAATACGAAACTATACACATATTACTTTTTTAGATTATATACGAGTATGTGAAATTCAATAGAAAGAAAACATATGAAATACATTTATAATAAGCAAAACTTTCTATATGCCGATAGAGTAGAGAGTAAGTAGGTGACCGGCGTGGTGTGGCGATGGTTTTGAAATGTTATCGAATATATAATATATAAGCTCCATGTAGTTATTATCGTTTGTTCATAAATTGTTCCATTTCGAATTACTGCAAATACTGATTATTAAAGTAATATGATAATAATGATAGTTATATTATTTTATTATTATTAAAACCACATGTTGCATTTGCTTGCTCAATTTTGCATATTTGCAAATGCAAAAGAAGCGTTTACAGTGCAAGTAATAATAACGGTCCTGTTCATGTTGTCTTTGAAGTTTATTTGTTGTTGTCATACCGCCGTGGTCTTGGAAAATGTTCTTATATAGCTGTAAATTGTCCATTGGTATTATATTTTTCAGGGTCGTGTGATGTTGGTTATCATTGCAGTGCGTGCCAAATTGCAGTTCTGTCAACGCTATATAAGATAACCTTAAGGATCTTGTAGACCACGGTCAGCAGACATATACCAATACAGTTATCACAACTGCCCAAGTCAACTTTCTCTTACGATGGAAGAATATCGTTTTCAATTTACCAATATTTAAAACAATACCTCTGGCACCATGAAGATTGAAAGTACAAGTCACCAACACTGGTGCCACTTTTGTAGATGTGTGTCATATAAAACGTTTTCCATCGATCAGGAAAGATGTCGGATCATTGAAAATTATCTAAAGAGGCTTAGCAATACCATTCCCTCAAAAACATTGATGAAATCTCGTCAGGACCTTTGCCCTTATTAACATTGATGCTTCACACAAATTTTAAGACATAACTTCGAGTAAAAAACATAGAGCTCAAATTAACATATTCCGAAACTCCAAATTATTGATTCAAGTTATTGGCATCTGATAATTCCTCGAAGGAAAACCTTTACTCTTAGTGTACACAAAAGACCATAATTTAGAATTATCACTAATCAAGTCGCTTTGAGTTTTCCTGGGGTACAATTTGTAAGGCCTTCTTTGTGACAATGCGTATCTTCTTCTATAAATTAGCATAATTTGCGCGGTCAGCTTCACTATTTGTCCGTTGGTACAGTTTTAAAGCTTTTATTTTTAAATTCTAAGGGACTGATCTATCTAACCACGATCAAACGACCAAATACTATCTCTACTTTATAAGTGACTTGAATGATTTTACGCTTACTAATAAATCCAGATCCTGTGGTTAGGAAAAGTTCGACAATAATTCCGGATGCGAACAACAGCTTTCAACCAAAGATTATCCATATCCATGTTTCACTGGATGAACAATACATCGATTTATGGTTCTCTAGTGTCTGAATCGTCGAAAAATTATCCTGCGATTTGTACCGAAAAGTTCGAATTTGGATTCGTCTTTACTCCAGTCTTCGCAGGTCCAATGAACATGTTTTTAGCAATATACAAACCAGTATTAACAAGAAAAAAAATTAACTGCAACTCTTTTCGTAAATCTGAAGATAGCGTACGACACAGTGAAGCATTACATTTTAATTTACAAGTTATCAAGAATAAATTTTGCATATGACGCAGTAAAACTACTTAAAAGCTATTTATCGGATAGAAGACAATTTGTCGAAATAAATAACAT
>JANSTU010048325.1:0-10128 GCA_027564075.1 Bolitophila hybrida | reverse complement strand
CGTCGGCCATTTCACACACATTCATTAAAAATCTACTCTCAAACAATGTTATAAACAATGTTAAAATGTTATCAGCATATCTCAAGTATAAATCGTGTAATGTTCATTCTTGATATCTCTTTGAGTAAAAATAATTATTAAGAGAATTTTATCGAAATGTGCGCATTGTGGCGTCATCAATCTTAATGGTATAGAGTATAAATTATAAACTTTAGACGCACTCACTAAAATACACTGTAAAATGCTAAAATACACAACAGTTATAAACGTCATAATGTTTTGAAAAAGCCGAAACGCAGCTGCAACGGATTTGAGTTTTGAGTATAAATTTCAACAGTTTTACTTAGAAAACTACTTTTAATCGTTTACTCGTCTTATACAGTATGATTGTATGATTAATTGATCAGTGAGTGCGGATAAGAAGCCGTCTGAAAATGTCGTCAAAAAGTACACCAATCGCAGCTGCTCGAATAAACCGTTCTGCAATTTCTTCGCGCGATACGACTCCGACCCCAAAAGCAAGTGTCAGAAAACCCACCCACAGTGTTTCAAGACTTACAAAACCCGGTTCTTCAATAGATTTACGTGACAATGATAGTTTCAGTTCCAGTGGTCTTAATTCATCAACAAAGGCTCCAATGTCTAGATCTGTGACATCTTTGAATGCATTTTATACACCGTCCTCGCTTCATAGAAATAACAGTACAACGCCAGGCAAACATAAAAGCCTGCCAGTCACACCAAAATCAGCTGTTCGCAAAATGAGCTCTGCTCTTGAACAACTTCGTACGCCCGAGTGTTTTACAAAAGTCTCAATTAGCTCCCCACGGCCCAACCTACTGCGGTCCAATACTGCTGATGAACTGAAAACACAATTACATAGTGAGGCCAGCAATCTAACGGTGGCTGTTCGAGTGCGTCCCATGAACACAAAAGAGTGCAACACCCAATCAGTATCGAATGTGATCACAGTATTTAACGATGAGATAACAGTCTCAGCTGGACACTCTGCAGATAGTTCGGCTGGGGTTAGTCACAGTTTTCAGTATGATCATGCGTTTTGGTCATGTAATTCTGAGCATGAAAACTATGCGGATCAGGAACAGGTATTTCAGGGTACTGCACTGCCATTGGTCGACAAGGCCTTCGAAGGATATAATGCTTGTCTGTTTGCATACGGCCAAACCGGTTCAGGCAAGAGTTACAGTATGATGGGTATAGATGCAGGTAATCTATCGTTTTATGTCATTGCTTATCTGGATCGATTTATAGTAAAGTAGTAAAGCTTGTTTTTATCATGTTTTAGATGATTATGATTGGCCAGTTATTAGTTGACTTGGAAATAACATTTTATTTATTTTAGATGATGACAATAAGATCGGTGCAGAATCTGAAGCTGGAATCATACCACGCTTCTGCCAGGAGCTATTTGATCGCATCGACCAACTAAAGGGTAAAATGCGCGCTGAACTCGAGGTCAGCTACTTTGAGATTTATAACGAGAAGATACATGATTTACTGGCGGTCACACCAAACATGGGCGCTCAAGTGAACACACCGAATGGCCAGTGCCGCAGAGCAGCACTGCGAGTACGTGAGCATCCAACCTGGGGTCCGTATGTGGTTGACCTAAGTACGCATCCGGTAGACTCTCATACAGCTCTGCGTAACTGGCTTGCAGTTGGAAATAGTCAGCGTGCCACCGCTGCAACAGGCATGAACGATAAGAGTTCTAGGTCACATTCTATATTCAATATTGTATTAAATTTATCCGAACTGGACGGTGCAACGGACAAGGCAGGAAGAACGAAACAGCAATCTAAACGCAGTAAAATCAGTCTTGTCGACTTGGCCGGCAGCGAACGTATCAGTTTAACATGCGCCAGTGGTGAGCGACTTCGTGAAGGTGTCAGCATTAACAAGAGTCTACTGACACTGGGCAAAGTAATAGCTGCACTGGCAGATGCCAAAAAAAGTTCTGCCGGTTTTGTACCTTACCGAGAATCGGTACTAACATGGTTGCTTCGGGTGAGTTGTTTATTATTATTAGTAGCCATGTCATAGATAACAGTTAATACTGCTTCTCTTAGCTTTATGTTTAACTATGATTATAGCTATAGAAGTAGTATCTAGAATATCCGTCATCATATCATGGCCGCGCTCTTTTCAAAACAAAAACACATTTGCTGTAATCTTTTATTTATTTTGTTGTAATTACATAAATATTGACTCTCTTTATAACTGTATAATGTATATGTATGTAATCTCAGTAGAGTACGCCTGCACTAAACACGTTTCTTGGCAGCATCTTGATAACCGTCTTGTGTTTGCACTTACAGTTCGTTACACACTTGCAAGACCTCTTCGATACTTTTCCACTGCTGGTTCCTAATAATAATATAAAGAAATATATTCATTGAAAGTTTCTACATATAATAAAATCATTTAATTGTTATCTACCAAAATACATACGGTTGATTTTCAATGTATGTGTCGTATTTGCTATGTAAAACACCTTATCTTGTAGGTACGATAAAAATATGTGTATACTGTGTTTTTTCGAATGCATATAAACATACTCAAATATTTCACGTGCTTGTATTATTGTATCTATAATAGGATTAAAATCTTTTAAGAATACAATTGAAATTTACAATTTATAGGCATTGTTCAGTTTTGGGACATTCTTATCAGGCCATGCGCAGTTTTTTTTATTGTATATTATCAATTTGAGGTGAAAATTAAGTTTATTTGTTAATTGTTAATCTAGAAATTCAAAGAAATATTGCCTTTGTGAAAATTGATAATTTGATTTCACTTAATAGCTTTGATTTATCACAACACACAAGCAAACTAAAAAATGATAACCCTCAAATGCATTGATATCAAACCGTTATTTCAAAGTGCACTCGTGGCATAAAAAATAGACTGAATATTCAATCTCAAAGTTCACCTGATTTTTTGCGTTTATATTCTATTTTTATTCGATTATTGAAATCAAATAATATTATTTGTTTAATTATATCACACAAATGCAACCTAGAAATATTTATCGTTCAGGCTCAAAGAAATAGATTAGGTATAAAAAAAACTCTACCTGCACTTGAGTCCGATGCAGTCTTTGACGGAAACAATTTCTTGAGCACGTTTGTTTTCATTTTTTTTTAATTTGTTAATTGTAATTATTTATTTCAGCTGCGCACGCTAGTTCCCTTGAAACCGAAATGAATAGTCTTGATTTTCAAGTGCCTTTATTTAATTATTATTTGTAACTTTTTATCATGTTTTGTTGGCAGAGTACAGACCAACAAAGCGACGCAACGTATCAGCGGTTTGCGGTTCTTTTTTGTTAATTTGTGTGTGAAACGCAATTACTGAACAATGCTTATATTATTCTAGACATGAAAGCGTTTAATTTAAATGCAATCATAAATATAAATAATTCAAAATACGCACATAGTGCATGAAGCACCTGCACGTCTATCTGAGTCATGAGTTATATGATTTATACGGACCGATCCATTTTTGGTTGAGTTGGACCATAAAATGCGATTAAACTCTTAGAAATCATTCTTTGCACTTCAATTAAATGAAATGGTAAGTAATATAAAATAAAATATGATTTTGTATTTTAAAAACTATGTGATATACAGTAGAGAAAGGTAAATACATTTTCTATATACAGGAGAATGTTGTATTGATGATAAATTCTTTTAGATTGTTTAAAGATTAGTCAATATTTATATTCAATAAACTTGCCATTATCTTCTACATTAGTTTCGAGCCAGAAGCGAATAAATCCTGCACATTTGCTTTCAACCTCCGCATTAATTATTTTGGTAATTTCCTTCGTAATGGCCGGCAGTAATGATGATTTCGTAGGGTTTGGAAGTCACTTTGCATTGGTAATATATATTATAAGGGATTTCATAGGGTCTGCGAGAGGGTCATAAATCAGGTGACCACTGCAGACATTTCAACCGTCGTACTTTTTTGGCGGCTGACTATGACCGAAAAATACATGGCAGCCGGCTTAGCCTACAAAAAATCAGTTGCCAGCTAAATCAAAAAAGTTTTGTTGGCTGACGGCCGAAAACAAAATTATTATTACATTTTTAGTTGAAAATATTACAATTATTTATACATTTACTGGCAATTTATTGAATACAGTTCCAAATAAAAATATAAAAAGAAAAGGCTCTTTCCGATTGCTGGAATACTCAAATAAATTTGAGCTAATTCTGATAAATAAGGGAAAGTTCATTGTTTTCTACCACTCTAATCATCTCATTGGATCCTTTAATCCATTGTGCGATGCCGCACTCTGCCGCACTCTGCCGGCCGGGATTGAGCCGGCGACCTCCCATAAGCCAGGCCAACGCGTTAACCCACTCGGCTATGGCTATGGTTATAGATTATATAATGCTAATGGGTTTATATTGGTCCTCTCGATGAGCGTAGAGGTTCTGAACCAGGGTGGTGCGTTCAATCCTGTAAAAGTAAAGTAAAGTATCCTGTTTTGAGAAATTTGGAGTTTATGACAATAGATTTGAGCACACTGAGCATCCGTAAACGTGAATCGGACGAACAATACGTTTGAACAGGATTAGTTTCTTTTCAAATGTGAATTTCGATGATCTTGCTGTAAGTGGGTATAAAGATCGGGCGACGCAGAGGTTTTTTTTCAATTGTTTGCTGCCAACGTCATGTATTTGTCTAAGACAATGCTAAGATATATGTAGATTTATTCTACTCTAAAGTGATTCCAGATTGATTTATTTTCCGGGATACTCTGTTTTTGGCACTTCTTCGATAGGGAAAAGGACAGTCTGTATCTTAGATACGTTTATTTTTACTTAACATTTTACAAAATACCTCTCGAGATGGTGCAGAGCTTTTTCAAAACGTCTGCTGACTGCATCTGCAAATGTATTGTATCCACAAATGTAGCAATAATACAATGTTTTGAAGTAGCGATGTCAGCCGTGAAGATATTATATAGGAGTTGGTTTAGAATAGATCCTTCAGGAACTCCAGCAGAGATTAGGTGAGTGTTAGAGGTAGCTTCAGGAACATTTACAGCAAAGGATCGATTTTTTAGAAACGTGTTCTTCTGGTAGCAGTTTGATGTTGGTGTCATACGAATAGAGTTTGCATGACGATTTCAAACAATATGCGCATTTGCCATGCAGAGTTTTTAAAATCACGTCAGAGCAAATTAAGACGCTTAATCATCGAGATGGGCTTTGAGTGTTAGAGCACAGTAACTCCAATAAAAATAGTACAGCACAAACAAAATATAAGCATGACTTGACCAGTCGTGTCTGAACGCTTGATTATTCATCGGTAAAATTCTTCTTGTCATCAATAGCATCTTGGCTCTTGGATAAACTTGTGATTTTTAACTAACTAAACCACGAAATTATTTCTGAAGGTAATTTTCGGTCGGTAAAGGAATCGACAAGTGCTTCTCTTTGTATTTGCGTTTCATTCTTTTGAATTGAAAGCGGTCAGTGACTTTTCCAATTGTTTATCCCTCTAAATATAGTCTTTTGTTTCAGTGATGACCTCTTCATTCGACCCAAATCTATAACCGTCGAGCCATTTCTTCAGGTTTTGAAAGAAAAAATAGTCGCAGGGGTAAAATATGGAGATGAAATTCGTGTACATTCGTACATTCTCCCGGAGAAGTCCATTAATTTGAAAGTTGTTTGATCTCGGGTGTGTTTTGATGGATCCATGTTTCGGATAAGTTCGGTTACGAACGCGCCAAACACTCATTTAAAGGGGTTACACAGTTACATCTTGCAGATAGCTTCTGTATGTCCAAATATTAGTTTAAAATACTATTTATACGATAAGTTGACGTTTGGTACAATACATTCAGCGATGTATGTTCTCTCTTCGACAAAAACGATTAAAAATAAAATTTGAACATTGTAGAGCTCACAGTCATAATTTAGAGTAATAATTCTTGCTTTGACCACTTGCCCTGAAATAATAAATTTTATAATACACACTTGTGACATGAAACTCGAATAGAAACACAAAATGGTTTCTTTTCTGGTCTGTTCAAATCCAATATACTCAGCTAAGGAAGGCAAGGAGTGAATATCGTCGTAAAACAGTTCCTCAAGTATGGACTATATTCATTATATATTTCAATATCGATGTCATAATGTTTTTTAAAACAAACATTGTTCAAACATATATTGCATATAAACCTAGCTTAGTTATAAAGGTAGTTTATTGTGATTTTTTAGTTATATGTTTTGAAAGCCATTACATCCAGGTGCTTTAAGAGGTCGAAGTTGAGTAAATTATGCTCTTTATCTTAACTAAAGACATTTTTTTCGCTTTCCAGTCTTCATAGACAGACGGCAGAGACCGTGCCTTAACTAATGTTAATATGATTGAAGCAAAGAATCTAGTTTTGGCGTCATACGTGTAGACCAGGTTGGTTTAGGGACTCTTGTAAATTTTAGAGTTTTACTAAGGTACCAAAGCTTTTCATCGCCTTTGACGAATCACGAATGATCAAATTATTTGTTGAAAATGTTTATTTCGTGTTTAAGCAACAATTACTCGTTTTAAAAATAACCTCCGGTTTCATTACATACATAATATATTATACCATACTTTAGAATTTAGATTACTTATTTAGTCATATATTTCTAAGGTTATCGATTCACCTTTCGTATGTACATATATATATATATATATATATATATATATATTATCATTTGACGTGACATCATTACCGATAACTGGCGTATAACTCAGTGTATTATATGGATCTGACCATATATACAAATACTCATACATTCTTTACTCTCTTATAACTTATTTTTTTGCTAATACGCTTTTAAAACTAGAAAAATACCATTATCCTGAAACTCTCTCTATATATATCATATTTTTGTATTTGTAGCTTAAATTGCACGTATGAAATCGAGAATGTCTCTGCTTCTTTGTGTAAATACTCTAAATTAACTAATTTAATAATCATTTTTCATACTTGACGACAATTTATTATACCGCAAAAATCCGCGCAGACATTCTGCCATCGTCTACGTTTTGGTCATTGTATATGTTTGTTTCCTTTCGAAACACACACAAACACCGGACGTTAACCAATATACAATCATCATCATCACATTATATACTACAAATACATTATATTATAAGTTATATAGTTTAATCGCGTTTATTATTTTCAATTTAATAATAAACTGAACTCGGTTAACCTGAAGCGTTAATACCCACCGAATCTTTTGAACGAGTGTATATTTATATTTGGATAAACCACAGCTCGCTGTTTTTATTCATTTAGAATATACATCATGCGTTTAAGAAAACTATTTATTAAACAAATTCAATTATTTTTTTAATATCAATATTTAATAATCTATATAATGTATAAATGTAATATTTTATTTTGCTAATATTGCGTTGTCTTAGCTCCGTATTTGCCACAAACATTTATTGTAATTGTTTTTCCAGTTATTTATACGAACGTGTGTGGCAGAGATAGAGAGAGATAGAGGAAGAGCACAGCGCAATGTACTTAAATAATAAATTAACCTATAATTCTATATTATGTATAATGTATAATATAAATGTATAAGTGCTCAAAGTCTAATATAGACAACACTTACAAAAAAAATAATAAAAATGTATATTTCGTATATATCTCAATATTTAACCAAAATATATCAATGCAGCAAAATTCTGACCAATGCACTATTTATGTATGTATATGCGTCTGGTGATGACGCACACTTATTTCAGTCTTAAATATGCATCATGAAATTTTATAAATTTTGATCATATTTTTAAGTGTAGCAAATCAGTAGGTGTGTGTGTATATTTGTGTGCGTATGCAAAAATGCAAACTTTATCTCTTCAATGACAATTCCAGCTGAGAGAAGATCCACACAAATAAGACTCGCTTTACTTCTGGCTACAATTTGAAGAGTTTGAGGTGTTGGAGGTGTTTGTAGAGGTGTTCGAGTGATTGTGGCAATGTTCATTCTCTTGCTCGTTTTCCTCTTCCTCGCCCTCTTCGACCTCCTCGCAGATTTTTCCGTTTTGCTTTTCCTGTGCACGCTTCCGCATATACGCAATCAACGGACGCTTCTTGTGCTCATGACAAAATGGACACGCATCCTTCTTAGTCTTCTGCTTGGCCTTTTGGATTTTTTCTGTAAACAAAAAAATAATAACAAGATAAAATTGCGCATTTAAAATAGATCTAAATCTAAACATATATACACTTATACAGTCTATTTGTTGTTTTGTAATAAAAATTGAGATAGGTCGAGATAAATGACTTATTTACATTTTACAGACAGAAGTTACGGCGTAGATATGAATCGAATAAATAATGAGTTTTTATACGAACCCAACACGCATGCGCTCGGTCTTTTCATATATGAACGTCCTTGAATTGTGGTTCTGGTTGTGTATATATATATTCGTATATAATATATATGTAACAATAGTGTATGTATAACATGTCGCAGATGCCATATACATGCTAAATATATAGACGGGGGCCTGTCGCGTAATTTTCCTCTTTTGAGACGATAATTTAATATGGAAGTACATAACAACTTTAGCATCTAATATTATTATTAGAACAAATATATCAAAATATCAATAGGTCATAATCTATTTCCGCACACAATAAGATTTTGAAATTAAATATTAGTCGCTTGAATGTAAGGTATTTATTTTTACTGGGTGACTCAAACAGTCAGTCAAATACAAGCTACCTTCTGTAAAAGTTACGGTACGAATAACAGTAAATAATTCAATTTTGTGCTCCTATTAAATCAAAATTCAATTAATTAAAATAATCCGCGGACTTAGTTATTTATTATAGATTTTTATAAAACACAATATCCGGCGGACTTTAAAACAATATTATTCACGAGGAGAAATTTCACAGTTGTAGGTCCAAAAAATTGTAAAAAAGTCCACGGGATGATAGACTTAACAAATGTACAAATGTCCGTAGACTTAAAGAACTTTTTTTCTCTGACATGAAACTCCGTAGATTTTAATTCTGTTGATTTTAATTCGTTAAAATGTAAGTTGTTATGTTTATTGCATGCCGTCATTTTTACCGAATAGCTGCTGTTATATTAAACAAAAACTGTATAAAATTAAATAGATTAATGATAATTCATTTGTTTATTCCCAAGTAAATATTTCAATAGAAACATACTTTGAATGAAAGTTTTATAGTTTTAAAAGATAACAGTCGATAGCAAACACATTTTACTATTCGACTAATGCGCTGTCTAAACAGTTTGTATTTATATCATCGAATTTATTTAGCGCACAACTGATAAGGATGTTGTTATCATTTAAATGTATTCAACATTTTAATTAGTACATTGTGAAAGCTGGTTTATGAACTAAAGCTATTCGTTATTTAAATTATTATCTTAAGCAATTGATTGTAAAATGTTCAATTTATAAGTCAAAAACTGCATTTTGACTGGAAAAACGATAATTAATTTAAACAAATAATTATTATCTTCGACAATATCTGTTAACCAAAACCTGTGGTCAAATCCAATCAAATGTATGTAATGCCGAAAACGTTATAAAATTGTCATAAAAACTATTACAGATTTTTCGTTAATTATTTCGTCGGATGAGACCTGGTTTAATATTATATTACATTTGCCTATTGCTTTAAAATTTACCTTATTTTAAAGAGCATCTGATCATTACATTCATCATTCAGAGGGAATACCAAATATATCGTTCCGGGAACAGGTCTGATTCTCAAGTGTTCATTTGCTCGAAATATTATGTACGAGCCCGGCGTAATTACGCCAGCCTTAGTTTTTCGCGCATCTAAAAGTTGGAGAATCTGAGCTGAACCCATCATTCCACGTATTTTTTTTAGCAAATCATGCGTATCTGTCAGTCTGCATATTCATTTAAAATATCCCAACTAATTTTGTTCCTATAATAGTTCATTTTAAAAGCAAGTTCATTGACATACATAAAAAAACCTACACAAAGCTAACTTCCGTATCCACCAAGGTATCCATTAATAAATCATGAAGTATAATATAAAAATACAAATCTGTCACGATTATGTATGCT
>JANSTU010048324.1:0-10128 GCA_027564075.1 Bolitophila hybrida | reverse complement strand
AAACACAAACCAATATCGGAGTCGGAAATCTTGTAATCAAGGAAGCCCCCGACCACCAACGCAGTGGCACTTGGGACGAGTGGAAGAAATTCATCCAGGAAGCGACAATTTAGTGCGAGTTGCTACTCTAAGAGTTAAAGACGGCACATTAAAACGAGCGATTACGAAGCTGTGTATTTTGCCAATAACCGACAATGACGTGCACAGGCATGTAATTTGACATTTGTGACTAGCTACACGCACTAAAGGCAATAGTATATAATGTATAGGGCAGGATCAAGTCCCTGTTAACAATGTTTTGTTTCAGTTACCACCATTCAATGAAGAGGATACAGCAATCATGCAAGTGTCTAGCACTCCCCCTATGAAGACATAGGACAGTCACCCTCCAGATGTCAGCACGAAGCTTTCGTAATGGATCCTAGGCATCATGGATCATCAAGGGGCTAACCCCAACCCTTTATAAGATATGTATACGTGAATTTACAATTTATATTGTCTTAAAAATTTGGTCCATATATATTTAGATACCAAAAATCAACAAGCCGATTTTTCCCGGGGATGATGTTCAGTCTAGTCCAATAGACCCGACTCTCCGAAATCTGCATAGTCGATTAGTTGCAGCGCCGCAATAATATTCGCCGTACTACACGCTGCAAATTGGACCCGCGTTGTATACCGGCAGAAGATCGTTCGGCTACTTTCCGGAATCTAGATTATTACCGTAGATTATACCGAATCTATCAGATCGCAAAAACCATTATATACCGCCATATTGTCACATAGTTCTTTGTTAATTAAAGTTATAGTGATATATATTAAACCCGTGCGTATTACTTGTTAAAAAACCGAACCGACCCCAAATACAGTGCACTCTCTAAAATCACCCACTAGCCGAAACAATTACCTTAAATTAAAGATATATTTTTACCGTTTTTTTTAAAAGATTATTATTGGTTAAACATTTACCGAAATAAAATTAATATATGGTAAAACGTCCATACAAACTCTTCCCCATTCTGGGTGAAATTAACTATTTATAAACCAACAAATTAATCGAATTTTAACCGAATTCAGAATCCAGTATCCCACCAGTAATCCTGGAACCAGTAAAACCACGGACTGTCTCCCCGCCAAGTGCCAATGGGAGATGCCATAACAGATAAATATATATCTTTCTTAGTTATTATTTAGTCATTTCTGTGTGTTGGTTTCCTTTGCCCCGCATGTGAACAACTCAATTCCTTGAGACATCCGACCGCAGTCTCTATAACATACAACAGTATAATTGAGTCTTCAATCTTCATCGTGAAGGCCGAAAGAACATCGCCAAAGCCGCGGACACCTCCCCTGTCCAAGCCTAGGGGGATATAATAAAGTACACTGAAATTAAATCCATTGTATTGGTTATATTTTAAAATTATTTTCATTTAAACAGAAAATTACTATAGCGACAATATTATCGCATGCCGCATGGCAACATAACTGGACGAAAACCACCACAGAGTCATGGCCTACACAAATGTCAAGTCATGCTCCATATAATTGACGGGCCACTAATGTACAAATCAATATAATATGCAGAATATTCAGAGTATGAGAGCGTGTTGGGTTGTAACCGTTTATGGGTGGTTGTTGCGTCTGCGCATTGCAACCGCTGGCCATATATGTGGAACAGTAGGTTTCTCGAAGGGTTCAACTGTTGAGCAGGTCGTGACGACCGACTGTTATTTTCAATGTCAATATTGTTTGTATACATTTTCTGTCTGTGCTCTTTTCAAGGTCAACTCACGAAATGTATAATACCAGAAGTTAAATCAATGTCTTATTTGTTATTCGTTTGAAATGTTATAATATGGCTGATTTATATATGTGTGTGTGTGTGTGTGTGTGATTTGTGAAAAATATACAGGGATGTCAAGAACTATAATAAAAATGTTTTATTGATAATAATTGAGATCATATTTAAAAAATATTAAAATAGAAAACATTAATATTTTAAAATTTAAAATTTCTTTTGTAACAGGACAGTATAGATAATTTTGTGTTATGAAGTTTTGTGACTCCTACGCAATAATCCAAGAAATTGCCATGGAATCTGGAAAAGATCCATTCTTGCTTTTTTTGCGTCGTGACTTGTATTGAATATAAGTTCCCTCCAGCAGCCACACCAACGAATTCAGGGTGTTTACGCATGCTCTAAATATTATCTTTAAATAATTCAATTGCTCAAATGTTGTTCAGTGAACGCCCTCAAATGCGTTCCACAATTTATTTAGTTGTAGTTTCGTGTTTATAAAATGTTCTCACAAAAAATGTATATGGCCACCGCACAATTACAAGTCTCTAGAGAATTTCAAGGACCGAACAATGTCTTCCTTACATAATATTTATATTCAGTAACAAATAGAATTATTATATCATTCTCGGCGATCACACAAATAAAGCGAAATATTCAGTCTAATAAGCGATCGGTGTTTTCATTATTTCTTGCGATATAGTTATAGTGATTTGCGACCCTGCGATTAAGTTAGTGATTTGCGATTCTGCGATTCTGCGATTTTGCGATTAAACAACCTCCTCTTTCTCCATCGTCTTCGATGCTTCGCAGTCTGTAAATATTTGAATTTTTTATCAATTAAATAAACACGAAATTTTTACAATGATTTAACAACAGCCAAAACTTCTAATGTACTATACATATATGCGTCATATTTTTCTTCGTCTGCATGTCTTCAATGATAAATAAAACACTGGATATAATTTTTGATCGGAATTTTACTTTTGTAACAAAACAGCTCCAAATTCATATTTGATAGCATCTGTATTTCAATCTGTCTCGGCCTTTTGATCGTAAATTGTGTGTTCCGGATCGCTACACATCTTTTCCTCCAATATTAAAAAGGCTTCTTTTTCTTTGATCCTAAACTTGAATTTATTATTTTCACGTAAAATGTCTGTTAATGGTCTTGCGATGAGAGCGTAGTCACGGATCAATTTGCAAAAATAACCGGTAAGTCCTAAAAAACATCCCGAGATCTCAAAAATTCAACTTTCGTCTTTAAGAACTGACACTTTGACCATTTAATGTCCAATCCTGCTTTAGATGATAAATCTAGCACACATTTTAAACGTTTAATCGCTTTCATTTATTGTTTCTGATAATATAATGACATCATCCATGTACAAACGATACTTTTAGCAATGAATCCACGATACACTTCATTTATATATCATTGAAATACTCTGGGTTAATTTGCAGCAACGAAATGGTGTCTTCAAAAATGTAAATTGACCAGTTTGAGTTACAAATGATAAGAACTTCATGCTATCAGGATTAACAGGAACATGAAAAAATTCATTCTTCTAATCTAATTTACTGAAAAATGTCGTCTTTTACAAATCATCGAGTTGTTCCTCAATCAGCGGAACCGGATATCGATCTTCTTGTTCACGCTTCTTGTTCACTTCATCGAATATTGTTCACCATCAATTTCAATTGAATTCATGAAATAACCTAATGAACCGATCTTTCTTGCACCAGCTGTATTTAATTTTAATGATTAGTTCAAATAAAAATCAATATTACACAGTTTCATCAAAACAAAAGTAACAATGTTAACGTCGTAACCAGTGTATACTAGCACATATAATATTTTTATTTCTTGGTTTACGTCAGCACCCTTTCTTATATAGTAGTATATTGGTTTTGATCGTTTTCTACACATTTATCAGCTTTGTCCGAATTTGTTGCATTTAAAACAATTGCTGTTGTTGTTGTTGTTTATTTTGACATTTCGGAGCCACATGACCAGTAGCACCACAAGAAAAACATCTGCAATTGCTTTTTTCTTTCTTCGTATTTTCATATCTTGAATCGTTTTAATTTTTATTAAAAAAAATACGTTGAATATAATTCGTTTCTTTGAAATCTTCATAAGCGCGACTTATTCATGAGTAAGTGTCAAAAAAGGTTTACTTTTATATTTCTTTTCGATCCCATTTGTTTTTCGATTTCCAAAAATGTCCATTTCACTCCAGCTTTTTGTACTCTTATATGATTACGCCTGTGTATTTCGGCATGGTATCGAGCTTTATTTGCGCAGGAGGGAAAATTACATTTCCAATGAAAGTAGACGTAAGCATAATTGTTTATGTTACTAACTGCGTCATAGATTGTGTTATTAGTGTGTTAGATCTAAGTTATTTTTATTATTATTTATTAGTTAGATCTAAGTTATTTTTGATGCAATTATGGAATATAAAACAATACATTTATTCTACATATACAGATATAACTAACTTTTCTGTAATTTGAAAAAGATTTTTCGAGTAAATGGCAAAAAAAATATGTAAGACGTCAGCGTACTTACAAAACATTCTTCTAATTTCTATAACTTTCTAAATATAAACTATATATAAACCACTTTTGTTGTTGCAGATGAACACCATCAGAAACGTAAATTTAAATTTGACTGGTACGCCTCACAATATCATTTCTAAGTAAATGGTCTACCTCATAGAATTTCTTTATTATATTGCTACATAGCTTCAGTGCCTGCCTGACATCCTCGTTAAAAATAAAATTGAACGATATTGAAGCTAGCGAAAGGTACGTAGCAATTTTTTTTGTACATATTACATTAATCTGTTTCAATTTCAGAACAAGCAGCGAAAGATCCTGAAAGATCGGGAAAATGGGAAAATATTTTCCCAATGGTGACAACAGAGTTATAATGACAACTACCTTGCTTACTGCAAAATGTGTGATATGCGGATAAAAGCTACATCCGGGAAAGCTCTGGTGATTCACGCCATTTCTAAGAGACACTAAAAACTCAAGGTCAGTCGTAAATCAATCAAATGCTTCCGAAAGCCTTTAAAATAATGGTTGACTCAATCAATTCGTTTTCAGAGTTAAATAGTGCCTCCTTTGTGGTTGAACAAAATGTATTATTTCTGACGGCCGACCATTTAGTTTAGTTAACGCTTTTCTGGTCGAATACAAAAAACAATAATTGGTCAGACACAGTATAAAAATATGTTTTGATTAATTAGAACGACCAAAATTTCGATGAATCCACGGATGTACTGGAACATATAACTTCACCCGCGTTCATAAAAAACAACACAAATATTTCGATAATTTGTTTTTGTAGTAAACGATTCACTCTTCTCTTGACAGTTAACAGAGATAAAACTCACATGAAAACGTTGTCAAAGAATCAGGCAACTCTTTAAAATGAGTTTCTACCAAGACTGCAGTCACGTACACGGAATTATTGTTGCAAGCGAGATTAAGCACAACTGTGCGACTTTGTGGTAGTGCTAAAAATAACGAGTAACTGTAGTTTATGTTACGTTACTTTTAACATTACAGATACCGTATAGCTATTATAAACTATATCTTTGAGTATGAACAAGACAGGAGTTTCAAATATTGAGCAATTTTCCTAATTTATGGAAGTCTATGAGTAATAGATTAACAGAAGAACAGTCCCAAAAGGTAAGTTCTTTTTCATCTATGTATAATTTATAATATTATTTCCATTTACAATTTTTAACGGTATACCTCCCTGATAGGGCTATATATATAGCTTGAATCTCGGCAGTACCGATGTTCTATACAAATTTTGTTATCCTGTAAAGTCAAAAACTTCTCACTGGTCGGAGAGGCATCTATTTACTACTTTACCAGCAATGCAGGTTCGCACTCGAGTTATTTTTTGATGTTAATCACCGCCGGTTGTACTGCTAATACTGCTTCATTCCAGTCACAAATTCGAATTTTAACCACAGCCATCCAGATACTTCCGCTAAGAACCTACCTCGTCGAAAATACAAAGACTTTAAACTTAAAACCCTGCAAATAATTTCAAATCAAGTTAGCACACCTTTCAAGAGTGACCACACTTGAAAGGTCTCAGACTAGGAGTCTCACAGTTTTAAGTTTACAAACAACAAAATCAACCTACTACTTGTTGTTTGCAGCGACGAGCGACGAGCCACTTTCTCAGTCGAACTTGTGTTGTCGTCTCCACAATTCAGTATTGGAGACTACCTCCGGCCACAAGATCCGCCTCAAGCGTGTGGTTGACAAAAGTTTGCAGTTTCCCGGTCAGAGCCGGGGTCACTTTCAACGTCTCGCAACCGTAGAAGAGAACCGATTTGACGTTGTATTCGAACAGTCTCAGCTGCGCGGGCTTCGTTGATTCGGGCACAGATGTCAATGTCTGTGCCTCCAGCAACAGTTAACAAGCTTCCGAGGTAGCACAATTTATTAACAATCTCACCTTCCGGTCAGTGGTTGATTACTGTTTACCAGAGCTACCCTATTCAGTTCTCTACAGAACTGCTTCTTGACCTAAGTTATTTTTAGTCTAGAATCGTCTAGAGAATATAGCAATCGCTTGAGTCGTCAAGTAGACACACCACCTTTTGGAGATGGCGAAGTGGTCTCTCTTCTTCATAGAACTCTTGCTTTGACGTGAGTTCCGAAGGCTCGGTAGGCGCTTAACATTGGAAAAGAGTGACGATTTGTATCTACGTTCTCAGCCTAGTAGTTATGATCCTCCTCGAAACAGGGGTCCAGGAAATCAAACTAGCTTTGGCTTGGCTGGCAAGATAAAGCAATACAAATCACCTCTATGCGTGTTATTCCCTGAGATGCTCTTACAGATAACAATATAACGCAACCATCGGACTCGGTTTTTATCGTTAGTCCACATTAACTGGGGCCAGACATGACCACCTAGAGATGTTCATCCGCCATCGAACTAAAATGTACACTCGAACTGTACAAGTATTTGTCAACTTAGTTTTTTATATGTATATGTGACTGTACAATCTAAGACAGTTCAAATCGCGTACTCCCACCTACTGAGACAACTACCGAAATTAACTTAGAAAATTTACTCAGACTTCGTCATTTGTTTGAGGGTTTGAGTTATTCATGAATAAGTGTCTAAAAATGTTTACTTTTATATTTCTTTTTGATCCCATTTGTTTTTCGATTTCCTAAAATTTCAATTTCAATTTCCAGCTTTTTGTACTCTTATATGATTACAACCCATCACACAATATTTGTTTGTTTTTAAAAATGGATTTTCCCACTATTCGTGTGCAAATCCAATTTGATGGGAAAATAATTACCCTCGCATTTTCAGTACACTTTTAGCATCTATGGCTTTTCTGTGAAATGCTGAAAATATAAAACCCACCAGGAAAAAACCTCATGTACAACAAATAGAAACTGACGTATTCATTCACCGGGAAACCCGCGAGTTCTATAAATTGTTTATTTTGTGTACGAGAAAGTTAAAATTTAATTGTATTCCGCGAATTTTATATATGCATTCGCTCAGCAAACTAATTCTAGTAGTAATTTGAAAATTCATCAAGAGCTTTATTTGCGCAGGAGGGAAAATTACATTTCCAATGAAAGTAGACGTAAGCATAATTGTTTATTTTACTATGTGCGTCATGGATTGTGTGCATCTATTTATGGAAGTTTTTTTTGATGCAATTATGGAATATTAAAGAATGCATTTATTCTACAAATATAGATAAAACCCTTAGCACTATTTTGAAATAAAAGGCTTAAATATGGGCCATCCAATAGGTCCCTCTTTTGAAAATATATGCTAATTTGTAATTTAAAAAATAATTTTCGAGAAAATCGCAAAAAAATATGTAAGACGTCAGCGTACTTACAAAATATTTTTCTTCTAATTTCTTTCTAAATATATCTAATTGTTTAAACCACTTTGTTGTTGCAGGTGAACACCATCAGAAACATAAATTTAAATTTCACTGGCAAGTAAATCTTCTACCTCATAGGATTATATTGATACAACTATATTATGCTTCATAAGCACAGACAATATCATAGCGATTTTCAGTAAAGAAAAAAAGGATTAAATAAACGGGACTGTTAATTTTGAATTTTTATCTTTTCAGATGCACGATGCATATCAATGTCATACTATATAGAGACCATAAACCATACATCTTTGAGTAAGAATAAGACTTGCATCATTAGAAATGTAGTATTATTTCTCTAATTTAGTTTTTTATTAGAAGAAAGACGTTTTTGTCCAAAATATTAGTTCGTTTTCATCGGGATCGAGTAAAAAGAAAACTTGTAGCATTCTTTTTACCTAATTTAAGCTGCTGTGACGAGAAGCATGATAGAAGCTTCAGTGCCTGCCTGACATCCACGTTAAAAATTAAATTGAACGATATTGAAGTCTGCTCTTTAAGCTAGCGAAAGGTACGTAACAATTTTTTTTGTACATACTACATTAATCTGTTTCAATTTCAGAACAAGAAGAGAAAGAACCTGAAAGATCTGGAAAATGGGAAAATAACAACTACTTTGCGTACTGCAGAATGTGTGATTTGCATATAAAAGCTACTTCCGGGCAAGCTGATCTCTTCACGCCAATTCTGAGAGACAAAAAACAACTCAGGGTCAGCCATAAATCAATCAAATACTTCCGAAAGACCTTATAATAAGTCGATTGCAGAGTTAAATAGTTCCTCCTTTCAACCACCGCACACAATGTATCATTTCTGACGTCCGACCATGTAGTTTAGTTAATGCAGAAAAACGCTTTTCCGGTTGTATAAAAAAAATTATTTAAAAAAAAAATAATTGGTCAGACACTCTTCTCTTGACTGTAAATTGAGATCAAACTCACAAAAACACGTTTTCAAAGTATCTGGCAACTTTTTAACTGCAGTCACGTACTCGGAATTCTTGTTGTAAGCGAGATTAAGCACAGACAACTGTGCGATATTGTGGTAAAGTTAAAAATAACAAATAACTGTGGTTTATGTTAGTGTTATTTTTTACTTTTTAGATACATCATCCGTATTGCTATTATAAACTTTATCTTTGAGTAAGAACAAGACAGGAGTTTTAAATATTGAATTTTTTTCCTAATTTATGGAAGTCTATGAGAACAGTCCCAAAAGGTAAGGTCTTTTTCATCTATGTACCTATAATTTATATTTATAATTTTTAACTGTATACGTCATCGCTGAAAAAGTACTCGCACTCGAGTTATTTTTTGATGTTTTCACCGCCGGTTGTACTGCTAATACTGCTTTACTCGAGTCGCAAATTGGAATTTTAACCACAGCCACCCCGATACTTCCGCTATGAGCCTACCTCGTCGAAAATACAAAGAAAAGTCTCTGGGGCTCGTTATCTTCCATTACTCTTAATTAGGCGGATGTTCCGCCAATTTAAACTTAAAACTCTGAAAATAATCTTAAATCAAGTTAGCACACCTTTCAAGTGTGACTACACTTGAAAGGACTGAGACTTGGAGACTTGGACCACTATTCACGACGATGCTGACTGAGAGCACGCCGTTATGTAAGACGCGACATGAATATCCGGCGTACATTTATTTAATGATGTTGATTACCTTAGGAGGTACGAATACCCTGTACGGCACCCTGCTTGTTGGCACCACAGGATTCTTTCAATATAGAACTGTACTTTCGCCAAGATAACATTGACCAGGATCGTGTACACCACGGTCAAAAGAGTCACCTTTCTTGTTCAGCTTAACGATTGAGTGTTGCACAGCTCCACAAAGATGTTGCCGTTTTCAATATTTTCCCTAGGCCATTATAACATAGGTCAACTCTTCATTGTACGGCGTTAAAATCGCCAAGAGTGACAAGAATGTCAGCATATCTTCGTTTTCAGCCTAGTCATGATCCTCCCCGAAACAGGGATTCAGGAAATCAAGGTAGCTTTGGCTTGGCGAGATAAAGCAATCCCAAAACCATCTCTATAAATAGCTTATTTTGTGTACGAGAAAAATTAAAAAATAATTTTCTGCATTATTGTATTCCGCGAATTTTATATCAGCAAACTAATTCTAGTAATATGAATTTGACCTTTTTAAAAATTAAAAATTCATCAAGCGCTTTATTTGCGCAGGAGGGAAAACTAGATTTCCAATGAAAATTGACGTAAGCATAATTGTTTATGTTATTAACTGCGTCATAGATTGTGTGCATCTATTTATGAAAGTTATTTTTGACGCAATTATAGAATATAAAAGAAAGCATTTATTCTATAAATACAGATATTTGTAAAAAGGGTGA
>JANSTU010048323.1:0-10129 GCA_027564075.1 Bolitophila hybrida | reverse complement strand
ATAATTTTCATAAAGCTCAAAATGGCACCCTATCACAACCTCCCCTATACACAAAAATATAAACTACGTCCTTTTTGACCCTATCTTCTTTAAGGGTAGCCGGATTTGATTTATCTTTTTTCATTAGAAGGGTATTTTAATTACCTTGATATCATAAAACACCCCCTACCTCCTATGTACCCCCTTAATTTTTTGTAAAAATTTTTTAAATTTTTTTTTTGTAAAAATATCGCCTGCTGGCTATACTGCATTTCAGCCAAATATCTACACAACAACAATGCCTCTAAAGCACTTTAACGTTCTGCTGCGTTTCGACAATGGCAATACACGGAATGCACGTCTACTAACCAGTAAATCGGCGGCAACAGATAGCATTTGGCTAATGTTGAACAATAATTTTGAAAAATCGTATACTTCATATAGTCGTATCTTTTGCTTTCCCTATGTCCCACAAGAGATAAAAGAACAACAAAAGCGATTCTCGTACATATACATAACTGTTACAACCATATACCAAAAGTACAAACATTTACATAGATTAGCGGAGCTCCAACCGCAAAGCTCTTCCTATAAAAGGCGGGCCTGTATTTTTGTTAGACTTCTTTTTTCTTTTCGGAGGAACATTGTTGTTGGCAATACACTTGATGCAATAAAACTCCGTTTTCAAATAACAGTGATAGCGTCGGTGATCCAAGCGACCAATCGAATTCGAATTGCTATTTCGGCTACATTAACAAGTGATTTAGCTAAATTGGCTCATTTTTCTTTTAATATTACTTCCACAATTTCCACAATTTCTTCGGCATATGCAACGAAGCTTCTATGCATTCAGGTTTCAAAGCTTTGTTTTGGCTAAAATATCCCAAAAAATTTGACTTCATTGTGACCATTTGTAAAAGAATGAATAAAATAAAATCGGCCGAGTTGATCAACAGTTGAGTTTAGTTGGTCATAGCAAAAATCGCTGGATCCCTGGGGCTGCTTTTTCATTGTCTGGTCATCTCGAAAGGTGTATTTTGCGAAATAAACATTATTATTCAATCAGCATATTCGTTTGTGAGTATATAATAAAGAAATTGTCGAATATCACATCATTATGATCGATTTTGTTTTATCTGCTGTGTCGATGTTGTAGGCTCGATCTCATCTTCTTGTTCGTATCCTAATTTACGTCATATCGCTGAAATACTTGTCATTGTAATAAAACACTAATTCGAATTGGCCGGACATTTCTCAAGGAACATCATTGAACAAGGATGATGTCATTGTCCAACTCTTTATTATCACAGACGACAGCAGCGTCCGGATTTAAATAACCCCACATGTATATCACGTGTGTGACCAGATAAAAAAAAGAAGTACTTTTAACTTAAATGGTATATCTAAGCATTCAGATAAAATTTCATGAGCCTCAAATGATTCTCCTTCTGGTTAGAAAGTTATTAATAAAATATTCTCTAAGGTGCCAACTTCACATTTACATGATAGATAATGTAATTAAACTTGCTGGAGAACTAATAATACAATAATAATATTTTATAAAGATATATCGAAATAATTGATATGATAAAATAAAATATAATTTCCACAAACCCCAACATTGTACATCTGTTTTCGCCAACGAAAACCATAATTAAAAATGTATAAAGTTCTATTTTTTGACTCGAATGGCTCCCTTGCGAATTGTATGATAATGATAACCAACGTCCATAGACAGGTATGCACAAAAAAATCAGAAATAGAAATATATTTGCTGGGAAAACGTGAAGATAGGCTTGGATGACCCAAGAACATATCAATATAATGGAATCTTCTAGCAGCTCGGACCAGTCTCCGATCGGGACGCTTTAGGAGATCATGAAGAGAAAGCTCTCCATTCAGCCTCCGACAACAAAAGCTGAACTCATTTCACGTGTGCATGTGAAATATGGGCTGCCTTTGATAAATCATTCTGCAAAGACCTTGTCAAAACCGTGTATATACGTGTAAAATATGTAATGAAAAATAAAGGCGATGTTTCTGACCGCCAGCTAAATAATAAAAAAAATAATGAAACTGCACTTATGCAAATAATTATGTTTTATAAATTATTATAAAAGTTTAATAATATTTAATATTTAAATGTGATCCTTTTCATAAGATTCATATCTACATACCGCTACAAACGCTTGAAAAAAAGTTTAATAGTCTTTGAAATAATGTACAACATAGTCATTATTCATGAGTGACAAACCTAACTGTAACCTTGCCAAATTTTATGATGTTGATGTTGTTACTTTCAAGTGGAAACAAAAATACGCCCAAGTACACCTATCCTACAGATTATGACTATTGAAAAGCACAATATAAAGATATTCCAGTTGTAATTACATAATAATTTCCGAAAATGTTCGATATAGAATTTTGGTAAAAAATTATGAAAGCTGACCATTTTAGGACGTTAGTTACACACAAAAATTGTGTTTTTTGTGTTATATATATATATATATATATAGACATTGTTGATAAAAAACAATTGTTTTTGAATTATGAAAACCCTTGCAAAATTTAATATCTCCATTTTCTTGAAGACATATTAAATTTAACAGTACCTTAATTCTGGTGATATTAATAAGTAAGTCCAAAGAACCGTCTGGCAAAACAAATTAACCCAATTTATATGGATATGAGCTTGACTATCGCCACGTGCACCGACAGCTGTTTTGTTTATACTCAAAGGACAATAAATTAATTAATTGCTATTTAATTAAACTTTACACTATACATATATTGCCGAAACGCAATACCTCGCGCAATATGGTCCGTCTTAAGCGAACAACGTTTTATGAGCTCTCGTTTTAATTAAATATATCACGCGAAGGTGTTTCCAAAGATGTTCGTGAGACCAAAGCAGCATTTTCGCAGCCGTGTTTTTCCTGTCGTCCAGGTGTAAGCGAATTAAGCACGCATCCGTGAACGTCAAAGCTGAGAAATTTGTTATGCCAGAGTATTATATTCGGGGTTTCCTTTATTATCATATATATGTTACATGCATATCGTGTTGTCGTCCTTCGCTTTAGACCGTACATCCCGACCACCTACACTAAATATTAAACAATGGACGATACACAAAGTGACATCTCATCCTATTCATCGTTGACATTTTTTTATAAATAAATCCTTATTACCGAAGATGATTTTGTATATACAGAGAACACTGAAAAATGTTGGTTATATTTTTTTACAATTAATTGAAAATCAATTATTACTATTCATATTTTAAATTATTCCATCGATTTAATTAAACTACGAACCGCACGCAATTACTAATTAGCAGCACATTTACTAACTTCCCTGTTTTTGATTGCATATAAGAAATAGTTTATATATAAACTATTTTACCCATAGACAAACAATCGGTGTGAGCTTCTGCCAAACCACACGGAAGCCAACACTCCTTCTGATGCAAACACTTGCCTCTTCTATATTTGCCATCAGGCACTTTTCCTTGCGCGCCGCTCATATATGTATATATATACATATAATGAAACAAAGAAAATTCACCATTTCCTTGTGAACATTCCATTATTTCTAATTAATCGTGTGGTTGGCTGCTTAATAGACGATAAATTGGTTAGCAGCAAGAAAGACGCACCCGCCACCGCACCGTTTCCGCAACAGCCAACGCGAAGGTTTTCATTTAAAAAAACACACAATATCGGAAAATCCTCGTTATTTTCTATATCTATATATTTATATTAGTATATAATATAATGTATATAATGTATGTATAAAATATACATAATATATAATAAAGGAAACGTCAATTAATTACATACTAATTTCATATAAACGTTAATTACAAGTGCGCTGAAATTTTTGGTGTCGATTTATGTTTTTACACTGATTTAAAAACCGTGTTTTTGGGTGCATATTGGGTGGTTAAATATAAAATATGAATATATGCAAAATTTATAATTATATATATTATATTATAATTTGGAAAATTACAAAAAGTGGTTTGAGTTTCGTATATATAATTAAAAAAAATGCGGTCGCCACACCAAACACATGTGTATACAATCCGCAGCGAAACATACGAGTATAATATTTGACCCGTCTGGCCGAAAATCGTTGGTCCGAAAACCCATTTCCCGAATAACCCATTTGGTTATAAATTATTTAAATTAAATGCAATTTAGATGAATAGGCCATTAATAATTTGATCATAATCAGGCATCCATTGGCAGATGTAACGGTTTCCCAGGTTTTGTCTGTATTCCTAATCGAACCATCGATTCGCCGCACACGTGAGACTCAGTTGCTGGCATCTAAAAGGTGTTCGAAGTTATCGGTAAATATAACATGATAATAATAAAAATATTATAAGAAAAATCGGCGGTATTTTGGGAGGCTTTTCAAAAGCTTTTAGAAACACTTATATGGGATCGCACCATGATTCTCTTTCTATCCTTCCCACCTATATACTGGTATATTCCTTTCTTTCTTTCTTTATTCTTCTATTTCTTCCACTCTTCTCTTCTCGCCCATCCCTTTTTCTTTTTCAGTGTTTCTTTCGCTCTATCTTCCTTTCATTCTTGCTCTATATATCTACCTTTCTATCTTTATCTTCTTTACTATTATTCGCTCTATATCTCTCTTCATACTCATTAAATTAAATTGTAATCAAAAAATTATTCCAAATATGGCATGGCATTAACATATGAAAATGATTTCGGGCATATGGGCACCGCGGCTGTTCTTGACGAAGCGCATTTCGGACGTCCAATTTTGGGCAACTTTTTAGAGCACAGCTGCATGTACGAATAACACGAACAATGCTGGCTTCCAAGGTGTACATTTTTGCTGATTCATCAGCATAAACCAGTGACTTTACGTAGCCCAATAGGAAACAATCGAGAGGTGTCAAATCGCACGTCCTTGGAGGCCAATTTAGTGGTCCATATCTCGAAATAAACTGATCGACAAATTTTGATTACAATAAGTCGATTGTTGAGGTCGATGAATAGCACGTATTAGCGCCATCCTGTTGAAACCACATCTCGTCGGGATCAATGTCATCCATATTTCCAAACAAAAAATCATGGACCGTAACGCGGGGCCCGGCCTCATTTTAGAAGAAATATTGTCCGAAAATGCCACCAGCGTGAAAAACCGCAAAAAATGTGAATTATTCTGGATGATGTAACAGAGTTACACAGAATCGTGTGGATTGGTCTCACTATATAGCCATAGCCGAGTGGGTTAAAGCGTTGGCCTGGCTTATGGGTGGTCGCCGGTTCAATCCCGTACGGCATCCCGAAGGGTTTTTTGATAAATTAGTAGGTTCCTCTTGCTATTAATAGCCTATTTCTGAAAAAGGTTAATGATTTGGAACATTATTTATTATTAGTTATTGATAACGGAACATTAATGTCATTAATTAACATATACGCACGCATGCTGTGTGAATGGTGAATGAATCCGGTGTGCGGCATCGCACACTGGCCCTATGTCCCACAAGGGATTACAGGATCCAATGAGATATATACGACAATTTTACTTATAAACAAGCCCGTTAGGCCGTAACGCTGAATACAATTTGGCGATAAAACAACGAGTCCGTTGCCAACTGCTCTAGGACTCAAAGTATTTTTTGATAATTTCATAGCATTGTTTAAGCAGCATACTAATATAAATAAAAAAATCATCAACATTTTAATTTTTGTGTTTTTTTACAATGTTAAGTATATATCTTAAATTGTTCGTTTTTTAAATATAGTACAAACTTTGACCCTCTCTCTCCCTTTACGAGGGTTCATTCTGCTAACTATAATTGCCTGCTTTTGCTCTATTACGAATATAAATATATTTTCATTGTCTTAATATACCATATGACAGATCGTCTTATGCTAAAACAGTGAAAGCAACATGCTTTATTTGAATAAAATAAACATTCCTAAACAAGATTATCTTTATTTATCACTTCTACCCTCCAACATAAATATCCAAACACATAGACAAACATACACACATAAAAAGATGCATATTTCAAGACGCTGAAACTGATCGCGAGCGACACACATACACAGATACACACACACAAATATACAATCTTGTCTGCACTCGCGGGAATACGTTAGACTGGAACAAAGCATACACGCGGGCAAAAACTTTTTCAATCTGATAGAGAGCATTATCCATCGCCCGAGTTCGGCTTCGGCGAGGTTTCACTAATAGACATATCCAGAAAAAACTGTATCGCGGTCTGTGGACACAAGCAGTGTATATAAAATAGCTAAGAATTTATATACGAAGACGAAGCAATGATAGACTTTGTAGCTCGTTGGATTTAAATCAATTTCAGAGAGTTCTGTGCGATTTGTGGCGGTTTTTCTGTGCGATTGCCCGATGAAATGTGTCTGATTTCGAATTAAACGATTTTATCAGTTGGCGATCGGACCGCTGACTTTGTTTGAGAATGGTATTACGTATATATCTGGCTAGTGTGTAGTTAAGACATTTTTTTTGCGTATGTATTGCGTGTACGTCAATCCATAATTGACATAAGCATAGATTAAGATTTAGGAATGTGTAGCTGGACGTAGATTATTTTATGTGTGTGTGTCTTTCCTCTATGAATTAATAGTGTTAACCCATTGTTTAATTAGCCACTACACGACATGTGAGCCTCAGCATTGGAACAACACTCCAAAAACCGCATAAGTATAATATATTTGTGTCTTGTGCTTGTGTTTAGATGCTATGATATGAGTGTTTAAGATACAGAATTTATGTGAATCATATGCGCGGCTGGGCGTGCCAACAGCCATAAATAACGACGCCCCTGATGTTGTGCGCGTTAAACACTTCATGTACACACAAACACTCATCTAATATAGCCTAAAATATAATATATGTATTTGAACACTAAGAGTTCGAGTCGAAGACATTCTTGACGACATAATACACATTATAAATTCGGGTTGAATGTATGCATATAAACAACTATTTATATTCACTTATTTAAATGAAGCGACGACAGCAACTTGTGTAATTAACACTTTTTTACTTTTGGAAAATGTTTGGTTTTGGATATTTTTATGGGAATTTATTTGTATTGGAATCGAGTCTCTAGTCTCTCTAATTACGTGACACCAGAACAAAAAGCATATTGACTAAAAAGGCGTGCGCATAATTTTTACATAATGCTTATTTAGTGATTTATTTTATGTTGATTTGGTGTGATATAGTCAATTTTTGAAGTAATTGGACTGATTTAGTGATGGTGATGAAAGTGGAACCAGACTCGAGTATATGCTAATTTAATATGTATTTATTTTCTGAAAAACGGTTTATTCGCTTCGGTTTGTTTGATATTCATTGAAAAATACAGAAAATTGAACAATTAAAAAAACTTTCCTTATAGGAGATATCAATATGTATATAATCTATTTGATTTATTATAATTGCATAAACCAAAATTTTTTTTGCATTTTATTATCACTTATAATAGTAATTGTTTAGTTTTTTTGTTTAGCTAGTACAAATGAGAGTAATTTTCTAATAGTATTTGTTTAGTTTTTTTTGTTTAGCTAGTACAAATGAGAGTAATTTTCTCGACGAAAAGCAGACAAAATATAAACATTGAAGAACATTTTGAAGAATTATCAAGACAATTAGCCGACATGCGAATATATATCAATCAAATCCAATCGAGCCATCGAACGCTCTAAAAACGCCAGCCGTAGCTCAAGTCATGAGATAGATCGTAGTAAAAAAAACGATTCGGAAAAAACCTGACGAACAGTGTTACTTTCACCAGCTGTAAAAAAACGTAACAATGCAGAGCCCCCTGTGCTATGCGCCTGTGCTGGGAAGAAATAAAAAAACGACTGGACCGATTCTATACGCGAGAAATTGCTATACAAGACAAACAAGACAAATCTCCCACTAGTTCCAACCTCATTGTCGCAAATGGTTCAACAATAGCCACGTTGGTGAGCTAAAAAATATAGATTTCGGTCTACGACGACCTTTAAAATTAGTTTTCATTATAGAGAAAGTGAACCAACCTTGGAACGGCTTTCCTACGACCTTTCGACCTGTTGGTTGATCTAAAAAAAACGTATATGGGACAACACTACACATCTCGAAGCACTCTGTGTTAAGTCTCGCAACAACATCGCATCGACGATGGACCTGATACTAGATAGATTGGTGGCATCCTACAAAAGGACATCACTAATGAACGTAAAGCAAAAAAGGAGACGACTAGGACCGCAATCACGCAGACTATCTCATGATAAGCTCCATATCGCTAAGTCTGAGTTTGCATACATATGCGAACAGGGAATTTGTCGTTCACCTAGCAGCCCATACGCCAGTCAACATTATCGACCATGCGGCGATTACCGTTGCGTCGCCTTAACGCAGAAACAATTCCAGACAAGTATTTAGTTCCACAAATACATGATTTGACCCAAGCATTATCTGGGAACAAATTGTTTACAAAATTAGATTTGAGCAGAACATATCACCAAATACCAATGAATCCATCGGACATCCAAAAAAATGCGATTGTAACACAATTTGGATTTGGTCTCTTCAACGCAACACAATCCTTCCAGCATTTCATTGACGTGATGAGCGGACTGGATTTCGCATATGCCTATTTAGATGATGAAGTCATAGCATCAAAATCCAAAGAAGAACTGATGGAACACGTCAAGCAGGTTTTCAAGCGCTTTCGTCTTTTTTAGTTATAAGCGTATCGAAATGCGACTTCTGAAAACAAACAGTAAAGTTCTTGCCATGCTAACAAGCGGTATCTGCCGAATACATCTGAAATACAGCGAGAACTACATAAGTTTTTTTAAAAGTAATATAAAATATGATTGGATAAAAATCAAGTGGACAGATGCAACAACAGCTGCGTTAGAGCGGTGCAAAAGTGAGCTGGCCACCAGTTTTTTGACCAGTTTTTTTCACTGATGTCCAAAAGCGATACAGCACATATGAGTTACAAGCTGCCTATTCCGCAATCCGATATTTTCGACACATGTTAGTAGAAAACAATTTATATTTTATACTGACTTCAAGCAAATCAATGGAATGAACATAAATTTTAATACCTAGAATTTGTTACCATACAAGAGCTGTTTGCTACAACTAACTGATATACAGGGTGTCCTACCTTATGAGGGAAATAACCATACCACGTGTTCCACATTCTGAGTAAAAAATTGTATGGGTAAGCGCACCCCCAGCTTTTCAACACCCACTGAGATACAGGATGTTTAAAAAATCATTTTTGGAGTGGTACATACGAACACATAATTATTGCTCTTCAAAATATTTTTTTTAATTTTTTTTTTTTTGAGAAATTTTTATAAAAAATTGCATTTTTCTCAAAATAATACCCTATAATTTTTTTAATTCTTTTTGTTATTTTGATGCGCTATAGTGTCACCTATAATTTGACTACAGAAAGTTTTTATCTAGACTTTACTGTTTTCGAGATAATACATTATTGCAATGCATTCATCACATCTTCGCAGGCTTGCTTCCTTCATGTAAATATTTGAAAGATTATCTGCTAGTTTAACTCATGCTTCTTCAATTCGTTGATTAAGATGATCAATTGAATTAATCTTTACGGCATAGACATACTCCTTCATGAAACTCCATGCATACAAATCCAATGGGTTTAGATCTGGAGATCTTGGAGGCCTGGATCTGCCTGGATACGTTCGATCTAAATATCGTCTCACATCAATTACATAGTGTGCAATATAATTCGGTTTCTTAATAATAATGGTACTTCATCAAGTTACCAATTATTCCTGCCCATAGATTGACGCTAAATCTTGTTTGATGGTAATTGTGTAAATTCTGTACACCATCTCGAGTAAATTGTGCCACATACAATAAATCTCTTCTATTGTTGTAATAAAATTCTCACAAAATAAAACACGTAAGTGATAATCATTTGGAAGTAACAGAAGTGTAGTGGTTTGCGTGTTGCCAATCTGCACGGAGTACTCTTGATATTCTAGATGTTGATGTACCTTTTCGGACAGCAGCACGCCTAGTACTAATCGTTGGGTCTTGCCTTACCACATGTAGAATTTCGTTTTCAAGATTTATA
>JANSTU010048322.1:0-10129 GCA_027564075.1 Bolitophila hybrida | reverse complement strand
ACAAAGTATTATTTTATTGAACTCAAGAATGATATTAGCATCTTTAGTCTTCAAAAGGGTATTTTAACTAAATATGAAACATAAAAACAATATTTGAATAAATACTAGCAAGCTCGATGCGAATGTTTGACTTATAATGATAATTACAAGGTGTAACGTGTTTGTATGCGGAAGATGAATATGTAATTCCAAGTGAGACAGCATTCGAATCTTGGAATCAAAACTATGCATTTTTCAAGTATAAATTAAATTAAAAAATTAAATTAAGTTACTTTATTATTTATTTCGTAACATAAATGCTATGTTTAAAAATATATTTTTTTGTATATCCTTTGATGCAGTGTCTTCAAATAAATGTATCTAACTTGTTTCAATAGTATATAAAACATCCAGATAATCTATTTAATAGTAAACAGTCTATGAGTTTCGAATTACCATACCATTGCATCAACATTCAGTAAATCACAACTTGCCATCTGTTATAGACTATAGAGCAATATATATAGAACTTAGACCTTCTGTAACCTCTGTGCACAGAGATTTCACCTCAACATAAAAAAGTTACAACAAAATGTACCAACGATCGTGAATCAGAAACCCATATTATATTCACTATAAAATACACAAATATATGCACATTATAAACATCGTGTGGTATATGTATGTATATATATCGTATATGATTTTACCGTGAACTTATGCGGCATAGTATTCTGAGCACAGAGCCTAACCAGTAATCCTTGGGAACGCACAAACTCAAATTTATATATATATATATATATATATATACAATTATACAAGGAACACATTCGCCGATTATCTTATATTCGAAACGAAGCACATTAAATCAATCTAAACCTATCTCTCAAGTGCATGCAAATAATGGATTGTAACAGTTGTGCTTCTCTCTCTCTCTATATTCTTTGCGTCGACTGTGGAGACAGTTTAGGATTACACTTATTTGTATATTGTATATATATAAAATATATATATAGACATTTAGTGTATATATTTTATAGTGAATAATTTATTTTATAGTGTATGGCAAGCGATTATCAAATGTATGTATGTGCCGAATAATTCCTATAATCCTAAGTTATTGTTGTTTATGTCAAAATACTGATGTTTGGCAATATAGTTTAATTGTGAACGTTTAATTTTAAAGAATTCAAGTAATAATCATGAAAGTTTGAATTTTATTGTGTTATTTAGAAGTTTTAACATGTTAAAGGTATTAAAGATTTTACATGGCAGCTGTTTACAATATACATAAAGTGCAGACAGTCAGTGAAACAATTGCATAAAGTGAAAATCTAAGCACAATTACAATTAAAATTTAAAAAAGGTTTTTTTTAAACATGGTATTTTTTATTTTTAGGCGAAAAAAAAAGTTTCAGATCATTTCTTCTAACTGGTCAAAAAGTAAGGCAGCTTTCTAACTTTAAGATTTATTTACTTGCAAGATTCCCACTTGTAAGACCATAATACAGAGATCCGGAATTTTGGTGTTGCACCTGCTCAATTTACAATTGATAAGATTTTTTTTAATTATTTAGGCAAAGAAAATAAACTAGGCTACAAATATTTAAATTCAGAGGAAAATTAAAAAAAGTTAAAGAAAAAGGATTTTATCGGTCGGTGATTTTCTCTTAAATTTAACTGAAGCGATAGTTGAAACTCGGTAATGTGTTTACAACAAAAATCAAACCAAAAGGTCACTGTATTAAATGCTTAGTATATTTCCAGTTTCCAATTGTAACAGTGAATATTATGTTGAAACACAGTATTTATATTATTTTAAGATACAGTAGAAATTCTGAAAAAAAATCTTCGAACCGTCTTGCTGTAACTGCAAATTATACTAAATATTACATCACGTCAAACAAATTTAATAATATGTCAGAAACTACAAAAGTGTATGTTTAACATAATTTTATTCATACAACTGTTAATATATTTCGTTTTGCTTTAATCTTTCACAGCAGCAGTGTATTTTATTGAAAATTGATAAAAATCATCTGTTTCGAAGATTTTTAGTTAAATTTTGGTTACTCCATTTTGATTCTGTCTCTATCTCCTCCCTCACAGCAGCAATAACATTATTGGTATTTTCACAAATTCAACTGAAAATATTTGGTACATTAAAAAATAAAGACTTTCGATTATTTTAAAATGTACCATTGACGCTAAATTGGAATTTTATTTGTATACAATACAATATTTACTTGTATCTCACATAAATGTAAAAATGCAAAACAACCTATTGTATTTTACCAAAATTTAAATAAATATTATGGATACAGTACTTAGTTTATGTTTAACTCAATTTTGTCCAAGCAACAGTCACAAAAAATGTATTTACTTTATTTTATCAATCACAAACATAAAAAATAAATTATGGTGTATTTTTTACTCAAATTTTAGTGGAAATCATCATTCACTCAATTTTGATTCAGTCTCATTCACAGCGGCAGTAAAATATGTGTACCAAAAATGAAGAAGGGAAACAATAAGCAAGTTTCTTATCTTTTGATAAAAAACGAACCATAAAGATTAAAATGTTTTTTTTTTATTTTTTTGAATATATAATTAAGTGCTTGAGGCATTTAATGGGAAGATTGAAAAGTCCCGGGTCTATGACATATAGGTAGTACCACAGAACAATCCTTAACTTAAATGGATATCGATGAAGTAGTTTGGTTTTAACACAGCTGTCAAAAGTGCAACACCGCAATGTTTTTTTAATATCATGGAAAAAAGTTAATTTCGTGCCATTATTAAAAATTAATATTTAAGAGGAAAATAGGCCAAACAAACGAAGGAAAAGCTAGATAAGTATTATGAGAACTCTGCTCCATTAAATACAACAGTAAAAAGGTATGGATGTAAGAATTAAAAGGAACAATGAACAACAAATGTACACCTTTTAAACTAGTAAAGAGGCCGATCATTTAAAATGCGCATGTTAAATTTTTTTTTAATTACACGAAGTTTGACGAATTTTTACGGAAGAAATTGCACTTTTCATTACACATTTTACGTCGGTACCCCCGACTAAATCATTTTCAATGATAAAATCGAACTTCTACCGAAAATTGAAATTGCGTGAGATAACTGACATCGTAAACATCGCATCTGATCGTGTGTACAACATTCTTCATAATCATTTGCCCATGAGCATACTCTGTGCGCGTTGGGTGCCGCTCATGTTGTACAAAATGAAGAACGAGCCGCTGTTGACAAACGAAGACGAAATCTGCATTCACCAGAGACAACCCATCAATGGGTTTCGTAGGGTAGAAGTGCACCTAAGCGTCCAAAAACGCAACAATGGAGGGAGGGTTATAGGTTAAGGCCACTGTTTTTTTGGGATGTTTGTGGAATAATTAACATCGACTATCTTTAGCATAGTAAAACAATAACCGCTAAATATTGGAGTGAATTATTGAATCGATTTAATGGCCTGTTCGGCTGGTAATTGCTTCTAATCGAACGAAGAGATAACATTTTGATGAAAAGGGTATCGAATTTACCTGTAATCGAGCTTAAAGGCGAACAATAAAAAATGCTTGGGCACGGGAATTCTTAATCTGCCTAGTATATGAACTCAAGCAAACAAATAAGCTTGCATTATAAAAAATGTGTCAAATTACAAACTGTGCAAACAGCTATTTTAGCGAAGCGGACATTTTTGAAGAGCCCTTTTCTTTATAATCTCATAAAAAGAAAATTTTAAATGAATGGAAATATGTAAATCAACAGAGTATTTTCACTGTTAATTATCAGAAATTAACGGAATAGTTTAGGAAATTAGTTAAAATAACTGAAAAAATGTATTGAAAAATATAAAAAAAAAAATAATGTAAAGTTTCGGTGGTAAAACGGCCATACATAATCTTCCTCAGTCTGGATGAAATTAGGTATAAATAATCCAAAAAATGATCAGATTTCTGTTAAATTCTATGTGAAATTGTTACTTGTTTTTTTTTTCACCGAATTAACCTAATTCTCTTTCAACCCGAACATAAATAAAAAGCTTAATAAAAATAAAGAAATTTGATTTAGGACTCCTCTGAAAAAATTATGCCAATTTTCCACAATTTTTTATAGGTTTATTTATTTTATTTGCGATATGTACATATCAATAATTTTACAATTATTTGATGTACAGAGAAAAATGGATACATTACATAAGGTTTTATGAATACAATACAGGTTTAAAATATTTTACAGAAATCCATATAATATAATAATAGTGTAATATATAGTGTAGATGTTTTGTTGTTTTTATTTATCCGTACATTCATAATATACATATAAGTAAGTATATATATAGTCCACAATAGGAGTAGTTTCATATATATTAGATTAAAAAATAGATTAGAGTGTAGAGTTAGAGTTATGGGTAAACTCAAATTAACAGATGCACTTGATAGATATATTAGTAAGTTTTATACTTATGGCATTCAAACACGTCATCAGTTGCTTATAAGGGAAGATATTTATTAGTAGCATATATTTAATGTAATGCAAAAAAAATCACAAATAAAATATATAGTTAGTATAGATTAGTAACAGATAATTATAAACATACATATACTCATACACTTGTGTATGATAATACATATATAATACGTACATACTTACATACACATACAATACGTATACATACATTATAGTCATCAATAGCAATATTTCATATAGTAAAAATAAAATAAAAATTGTTAGTGTCAGTAGCAATAGTTTTATAAAGGTGGTCACAGGTAGTAACAAACAAAATAAATAATTTAAAAATAGTTAGCAGAGATTAGTAAAACAAAATATACATATATAATCAATGTTATAATAAATCATCAGTAGCAATAGTTCATTTAGTTAAAATAATAATTAGTAGTAAAAAAAGAATTACAGTAACCTTATTTTTAAAGAAGATTGAGCAGTTTTTCATGAATTAATAATAAATTAATTGGTAATTGATTCCATAGCTTAACCGATTTAATGAAGAAGAAATCGTCCATGTGACTTAGGGTTGGTACAATTAAGTTCAGTGTACGCTGCGAGTGACTAAATTTAAGTTTACGGAATAAATAAGAGGGTATTTTCAAAGATATTAACTTGAAAAGCATTATACAAATTCTAGATTTATAATAATTAGAATGGCAAGTACCACAGATACAGTTTGAGACACCTTTTACACTATCAAATCATTTAAGATGGTGAATAAAACGTATACATGCATTAAAAGCGACATTCTCGAGAATTCATAGTTCATTGAGCAGAAAATGGTTTCCTAGTACGTAAAATGTGGAATTAAAAGATTCCTAACTAATCGAAGGCTAGTGACCAATGACAGTAGATGACTAATTTTCCAAAACCTCCACAGACCTCGATATACTTTACCACAAATAGATTTAATATGATCACACCAATTAAATTTGTTGTTGAAAATAATACCAAGGTTTTTAATCTTTGTTTCAAACTTAATGATCTGGCCATCTAAAACAAGATGAGTCATGTTTGTTGTACTTATAATTTTTTTGATATAATAGATTGTGATTTAGAAGGGTTTAATTGTAGAAAGTTATCTTTAGACCATTTAAGAAAATATCGAGGTCATGATTAGCATGAAAGAAATTAGATAACAATACTGACATACAAATATTGCACTTCATTGGGTAGGTCGTTAATAAAAAGTGAGAACAAGAGAGGGCCAAGAACCTACCCTGACATTATCTGACATTAAGAAGAATACTAATTGGTCTAAAGTCGTTAAGAGATTTTGGCTTAAATTTTTTTGCAAGTGGTGTCACCTTTGCAAGTTTCCATGAAACGGGACCAAAAAACACAATTTTTTTCTTTTGCCTTTTTCGATAGATTATGCTATGTAGAATATGTTCCCAAAACGGTTTGGCCGATAAAGATTGCATAAAAAAGTTATCACATGTTTTTTTTTTGTTATTTTAAAGAAGATAAAATGTATTAAAGTCATATGATATTTTATGTGTATGTGAAAAATAAGAAAAACTGTTACTTCACATGTCCGCCATTTTTTTTTACTTTTTACTTTTTTACTATACTTTATTTATAGGTATTTTAAGCTCCATGAAATATCATATAATTTTGTTTAGGTTTATTTTATTTCAGATGACTTGAACCTGTGCGATGGAGACAGTTTGGGTAACTTTTGTTTTCAACGTGTCCTTCGACGGCGTATTAACACATTTCTGCACCAAACAAAAATTCTACACTTTAATAAAAATAATTAACTCAAGTTTTACATTTAATTTTTCCTATAAAACAATATCAAGCAAATCAGCGTGTTTTTGGATGAAATGAGAACCTCCCTTTAATACAAATGTATGTTTTTTATGTATTATTCAACCTACTATATGTTATCACTCATCTACACGCGCATAAATAAAGTTAGATAGCATGTGCATTTACTGACGCACATCACTCGAAAAAGAATACCATAAAAACCGATTGACACCTTGAACCCGGAAAATGAGGTTGAAGATAGATAGGTCACTGTGTAGACGATATTATGTAAGAATTGCATATATAGATGATCTCTAAAATGTATGTGCATATTGACAAGTTTTGCACAATATCGTGCTCCAAGACATCCAAGTGCAGCGCTTAAGAACAATTTAAAGAAAAACAAACGTTGTAGACATTTGCATATATTCACTGATCTCTGATATTTATTCGATAAATTAGTATAACACGCTTCACGCCAAAGTGCAATTTATAGCTCGCAGCATATACATATATATATACGAGTATATAATTTGTAATATTAAACTCGATCGTATGCATATATGAGTACAGCATATTGCATATGTATATGTTATTATGTAACCACACGCGGACCTCTTCGTCGCGGTTCCTCTGTATATAGAGATCGATGGGATCGCATGCGATTATCTATATACTGAACAGATTTCCGCGCGTTTACTTTGATCTTTACGCTGTTATTATTATCATTAGTCTGAAAAAAGTCTCTTTTGTTCGTTTGGAACAAAAAATATACTTATAATTAAGGTACTTACCTAGCATAGCGTTTGATGGACTCGGATGAACTGGTACAATCTTACGGTTCAACTGCAATGGACCAGCCGAAATGGATGACGACGAGCATGGTGCAACGGCCGACGAAGAATCACATGAACCGTCCATTGAACGATCAGATGTGGACACAGTGACCATTGGTCTGTGATGATGAATCTCCTCCATTGGACTACGTCCACGTGGAACCATATGTACCATATTAATAGAAGGTCGTGAATCAATGGTACGACACTGTGGTGGTGGTTTTATATCATCATCAACCACATCGGTGGCACGTGCCTCGTCCTGAGCCTGAGCTCGACGTAGAGCAGTCTGCTGTGCCATTACCCGTTGACGCTCAGCGGTCAGTCGGCATTTCTCGCAATTGCAATAGCGAAACTTACAATATCGTTTGTGACCCTTGAGAATGATTTTCTCACCGTGATTACGGCAACGGGCACAATTGGGTGGTGTGCGTGGCGAACCGGAACTACTAGAGCTTGATGCACCACCGCATATATCGGTTTTTGTGTCCATGTGATCGGAATCCGACATCATGTCGTTCCAACTATCATTTGAAACCATTCAATTGTTTAATGAAAAATCGGCTTAACGCGTTTGCAAGACGAGACGTTTTTCCTTGCTAGCTTTTACACTTTTTAGTCTGTGTCTGTGTATATAAATATGTTTATTTAATATGCAGTTCGGCCACTCGTAAAGAAACCTGATTACTGTTTGCTCGAGCGCCTCAAAGAGATAGCACGCGCTCGACAGCAGACTTAAGTATCTTTGTATAGGCCACAGAGAATAAAATGTTGTATTCGCCAAATACTTAACACACGTACAAACGAGAAACGCGAAGAGAATGGAGATAAGCACACCGAACACTAACACTTACTCAATTTAACCAATACAACTTTATTTAGTACGCGAGCAATTACAATACAAACTCTTGTAAACTTGCTTCTTATTGAATATGGTATATTGTGCTAATATAACATAATTATCATTTCAACGTATTGTATAATTTATAAATATAAATTGACTGCAACGGTATTTGTAGCGTGTACAAGTGTACGTACATACACCGCTAAATTGCGCTCAAGCAATCTCGCACGAAAATTCACTCGTGCAAAATTCTTCTCTCTCACACTCACTCGCGTGCGCGGCAAACACACAAACATACACACACATACAATAATAAAAGCAATCTGTTGCTATGTTCAGGCACACGGAAAGTGGAAAGCCTCAGAAATGTATGCAATTTAGTTTTTCAATACAATTTTGCTAAGCGATATACACCGTTTTCCTCCAAATTGATTGCCGCAAAAGCCGCACGGACATATACGCACACATAAATAAATCTCTCACGCATACACAAGAGAGATCAATCGCGCAATCACTGTAATCGCATAAATATTATATACGTGTAGACATCAAAGTTGTGTAACTGGTTTTATTTATGCACGACACATTCACAATTTCTCACTCAAAACACTTGTTGTATGGCTTAGCCATTTGACACTGTGTGTATATGTGTGTTAATTGTGCGGGAGTTCTATTTTAACTTAATTATAAACAATGAATGCACTTGCGAGCACTACTTTCTGAATGGCACGACTTTGGGACTTGAGTCCGTCGCGATATTCGAATTTTATTCTTTTTGCACGATTAAACAATCACGTTCAATCAGGTACGTGCAAGAACACACAAACACCGACAAAAACACAGTCGAATTACTTTGATATCAATTCAATTTATAATATAGGATATAATTTAATTTTGAATGTCTCACGAGAGAACGGGAACGCAAACGTACAATATAAGACAACGACGCACGCCAACGGATTTCAATCAACTGTTACAACGAACGTCAGTGTCGGACTGACTGACAACGCTACTAAACAAAACGCTGCAAGTCCGAGATTCACGAAAGCCCCATGCACACACACACATATATACATACAAACACATATATGAAACACGCAACGCGCTCACACGAATGCACCACACACAAACACACACTTCTCGCATGTGTGTATATATATATATATATATATACAGCAATTTAATTATTTGAAAAACGTCGCACACACAAACATCTGAACGTGTAGAAAATCTATTTATATATACGGCGCACAGTATGTACACTCAAATAGCGCGATAGCTCTTGTGCATGTGTGTGTGTATATTCGAATGCTTTCGTTCTCCGGATTTAACTATATATTCTCATCGATGTCTCGAGCGTTCGTTCGTATGGAGCGCATATTATACATATATTATTTATATTATATAGTATAATTCATATTCTCAATGATACACAATTGTGTGAGTGCAGTTCGTGTACTTGCGAGCGCTCATTGCCACATGGAATAACTTGTAGTCTTGTGCTTATTGAATATATATGATGGTGTGCGTGCAACTTGTCGGCGATTCACGCGTGCTGGTAACCGGGTATACTTTTCAATGCCGTCGTTGCATTCGCATTGTGTGAATAAATATAGAGAAAGAAAGCTCGCGAGTATTACATATAAATGTTTTCTATATATGCATATGATGCTTTTGGAGACTCTGAGTTGTGGTCAGCTTTCAATTATCGAGAGTGAGTGCGAGAGTGTGTGTGCATATGCTTTTGGTTGCGCTTGTGCTCAATATAAGAAATATTTGCATCGTGAGAGCGAGAGCACAGAGCACACTCCGCCAGAAGTCATATATATTATATTATTATCGCATGATGTATTGGTGTAGCGCATGCGAGTAGCTTCTGTTTATGCACAGACAATTTTGTTGAGAGAAAATGCATTGAGTTTGAGTACCGCGAGGAGAAGAACTCGCAAAGTGCAAAAAGATCAACATGAAACGGGTGCACATCGTATGGAAAATGCAGCGATACAAAGATTTTAAATTATATTATGTTTTAATAAATACTTTTTAAAATCGTAACCCTTTAACTTTAACAATATAAAAAATTACAAATAATTCAAAGAAACATAGACAAATTAATATATATATATATAGATTCCTTCGATCCCTATTCGGGACATAGGGCATCAGCAACAAAGTTGCGGAACTGGACGCG
>JANSTU010048321.1:0-23488 GCA_027564075.1 Bolitophila hybrida | reverse complement strand
GCAAATATCTCTCCTACATGTATTTTTTTTTTCATTTCAAAGCTCAAGCGCCCTTAATGGAAAACCCTTTATTATTTTTATGTCCTTCAAACTTTGGATTTCGTGGATGACAGCTTTTTTCGATTATTTTATTTATAGAATATAATTTATGGTATCACTTTTTTTTTAAATTTATAAAAAACTTTTTTCAAATACAAACAATAGAGATTTTTTTTGCTCTGGTTGAGCTAATAGCATGCTGCTGGACCTTATATCTGTTCGATTTTTTTGTTATTGGCTTTGTATTGGCAATAATAAAAAACTTACTCCTGAAGAGTTGCTCAATCGATTCCTATGGATTTTAATTTATAAAGTTTAACTAACAACAATTTTGATTCTCGTATCATGTTTTTCAAGTAGCTGCCGTTTTTTTCTATTATCTCTTTAAAATGACGTAACCTATTTTTGTTTCATACGTGCCAATCCAGAGATTGTTCCATGTGAACATATTTTTTTGTGGAATCGACTTTCGCTTTTGGACAAAAAAGTATAATATTTTGCTTATTTTTTTTCTTCTATTTATCAGTTGATTTTTGTTTATTAAGATATGCGATTTGTTGGTCGGAGGCACCAACTACTTCTGAAGAAATCTGACAGATTCTTTATTGCAATATTTGGAAGAATAGTATCCGATTTTTTTTCTCGGAATCAGAACGTAAAAATGTAAGTTTTAAACACATATCTCAAAATATTGTCGAAAACGACAATGTTAGAAAGAAGATTGGAAAGTAATAGGTCTGGTCACATGAATTGTAGCATCTATGCTAAATGTTATGTATGTGTGTGTTGAATAGTGGCTGTACTTTTGTTCATTGATCTAGGGTTATGATGTCGGCACTCTGATGTTTGTCAAGGGTGTGTCGTTAATGATGAAGATGATCCGTTAACTCGGTGTTGCTTCGACGATGTTTTGACGTGGAGGCAGAAAGTTATTGTGTGCGATGGGGTCTGATGAAGACATTGGATTCGTGCTGGGGAGGCCTGGTTTACCTTGTGGGTTGTGACCTTTACTTATATAGCGTGGGTAGAAGAACTTAGAACGACGGCGACTCTTGTTTGGCTTATTCGTGTTATATCTGTTTTTGTATAATGTATGTCATGAATGGTATTTCGTACGATGTATGTTATGTTTGTTTGTAGTTACCTGGAGTGACTCATATCGCGATGAAGGGATAGAGTTGAAAACGACGTCCATCGTTGGTGATGTTCTGGATCAAAAGGAAAAAAAACTTGGTATGTGGCGCGAACCGTAGATGTGCGTTACAGAATCAACGAAGAAAACTACTGTTAGAGAGCTCGCAGAAGAAGTCAAAATTTCTTTAGGTTCTGTAAAAAAACCTATAATTTGTACATGTAAAAACTGTCAGCCATTTTTTTTCCCTAATTTTTTAGCGAATGGAAGTGGACACACAACCATGACAAACTTTCAATTTGATCGAATGTGTGATCGTTTTATCTGGTCAAAACTCGTATGCTGTGGTTTTAAAGACATTTTTTATATTATTTATTTGATTTATACGTTTTTGCAACTTCTTTTTATATTTCTTATATCATAAATTTTTATAATATTTTATAATAACGCATTTATTATTTTACATATGGGCTTAAACTAAGAGTCACCTGATTTTCCGGTAATTTATCTAAATTAAAAACATTTAAACGATTACCATTTCATCTAAACCAAATAATACCCGAGTACATTCGTTCTGCTGCTGCAAAATGAAATCCAACACTAAGCATTATATAAAAAATTGAGAAATGATCGCTTTAACAAAGCACAAGATTAAATTTATAAATAATTAATTAATTTGATAAATTGTTCAGAGTGCGTACACGCGAGTTTGCTCTATGCTTTACATCTTACGTATCGAAGACTCTCAAAAAGTCGACATAAATATATATAATACTATATATTCGATAAGCTGACAAAGTAACAAATCGTAATGTGAGTGCACGCTAGCGAGGCCTTTGACGCGCTCACACACGCACATTTCGAAGTTAATTGAAAATATGTTAAATCTTTTCAAAGTCTCAGAGTAATGTTGAATTTCACGGTCATTAAAAACACGTTGCATATGGTTTTAATTAGTGTGTTGAGCCGCCGCGGGTGCATATATACAATATATAGTGTATACTATAATATATGCAGGAAAAATATCTGTCTGCTTTGTATAAAGACGAACTATGATATTTGAGAAACAAGATTGTATACAAATATGTAAGACAAAACGCCGACGCATCGCGATGTCTCGTTCGGTACACCAAGCAGAAAAAATATCAATCTCTGCAGGCACGCAGACGTTTTTATGCGAGAGCCTTGCAGTTTTTGTACAATTCTACACAAGCACACATAAATCATATATTTTATGATTTTCCGCCATCCGCATTTGAGCACAGAAACGTTTTAATTTTTATGATCCATGATACCGCCGAGCACACAGGCATCTAAAATATTCCGGCAGTCACATTTTAAATTATGCGCATTTTTTTTCGTTGACTGAAGTCTGTCTTAAAATTTGAGTGTGTTGTCTTGGAGATATTCCCGCATTCATATGCTCTCGAGTCCTTTGAAGTCGACTTGAACGAACACATAATCTTGCGCTCGCATATGTACACAATGTGTATTAGGGCTATAAAATTATTAAGTATTCTCAAGACGAGAGAGTGAATTTCGGTAGCCGACAAGCAAAGTCATTCAAAGTCGATGTTTGTTTTATTGCAGTTCCCCAGTTTTGGTTATTAGGCAATAGAATGGAGTAAACATTGCCGCATAGCATTGTATGCATAATGCGAGGCATTGTGTGGGCAATAGACTATAAAATACAATACGTCTGGAGATAAACATATATTCGAAAACAGATCACGTTCATCTCAAATGTTGACAGAGCAATGAAATCTTTCGTACAACAACAACACATGGAATTGGCTTTATCTTAACGTTATGTTATATTCTTTTGAGATTTATAATACTTTTAAATTAAATCCATAGTAAATCATCATAATCGCTGATATGCATTTCAGTATTTCGGCATATAATTCTGAAGATTTTCTCTGTCTTATAATTTATTTGTGGTTTCTGTTGATCCCTTTGATCTCGATGCTTTGAAATTGTTATTTTTATTTCACTGTTGACAGACATAATGAAGAGTTTATTGCGCTTAAGTTTTTTTTTTAATTTAATTTGTTGTCTTATATTATGAAATATGTAATGTTTTAATAATAATCTTAAAACATTAGTATAAATTAAAAAAATGATGAAGTATTTATTGTTTTCGTTTACAAATACAAGTAATGAAATAAATAAAACAAATTATCTATTTTAGATATACATATATGTAATTATTATTACGAATCGAGTCCAATAAATTTAAAAATAATAATTATGTCTTTTTCTGCATTATTTTGTATATACATACAAACACTTTAATATTAATAAATAATAAATAAGAAGAAAAGCTATTACAAAAATATTTTAAAATTAAGAATATTTCATTTTAGATCTTTGTTATTTTGCCTACAAGATATACGAGGGTGAATTGAATAGTTACTGGCCTAACATGAAAAGAAAAAGCCATTTTTAAGAAATAGTCGTTGTGTGCTAAATCAAGAGAATACGTGTTATTATGGACAAATTCGTAGCAATTTTAATGAATTTTGGCCATCGTGACCAAAGACGTGTGTGCGTCATGATAAAAGAGCACTTTCTTCTCTTTGCATTTGAGACCTTTTTGACTAGATTTCTGACTTCAACTGGTCCAGTAATGAAGCATTAATACACTCCTGTAATGGTTTTGCCTTTTTGTAATAATTCGATGAGCAATATTCGATACCCCTTTTCAAATCCCTACAATATTGTTTTTGTTGAAAAGGTCATCACATCGCAGACTGTAGATAGAAAAAGCAATTCTGAATCTACTTTTTCATATGGGTGTGATATTGTACGTTTCCAGCGATATGGATGGAAGATGCCGGATGAAAGTGATAGATTGAATATTATCTGAAGAGGCTCAGCGAGAAACTCAGCTCATTTCATTAAATTCGTCAGGACCGGTTTTCAGATTATTATAAGAAATTATCACTTATGATGATTTTTTATTAGAATTGAATTTCTACGAAATGTTTTTCTACGAATTGTTTTTTTTATTGCAAAAATGTCTATGTCAAATTTGGAATTCCTAGGAAAAAGATCTACCACACAAAAAGTTCAAGAAAAAGTGGCACTCAGTGTTTTTGTTTTAATTTTGAAGTACACAATTTGTATTGGAAGAGAATTGATGATGAGTTCTTCCGATGTTTTAGAATTGAATCACCGAGCATAAATGCAATGAAAAACATAGTTGTAAAATTCGAAAATTATTGTCTATCATAAAGACTTCCCAAATTTTAAATTAAAAAAAACATCTACGCGCCAAATTTTGAAAATTGACTTAAAAATGCAGTCGTACAAAATTAAGGTGCAACTATTGTCAGAATTAGTTAGAGAACGTAGAAATATTTTTGCAGAACACTTTCTTGGAGCACTTAATGACAACCTTGACCAGATACTGACGCAGCTTATTTTAATTTACATCGTTTTTACAACTGCTTTACGAGAAACCATAAATTCCGACAATTATTTGGACATGTTAAAAAGCATTTACGATCCAATGTTACAAGGAAATGGAAACAATTTAAATGCGTGGTTTATTCAAGATGGAGCTAAACCCCACACAGCTAATAAGGTGCTTGATTATTTAAATTCAATTTTTTAGAGGTAGAGTTTTATTCAGAACGATTAGATATAGGATTCATATTCGCCAGAATAAAACTGGCGCAATAAAACCAAAGCAAACTTAAACTGAAAATGCCAATTTAGTGTAAGACTGGAGCATAAAACGAAAAGTGGTGGCGGCGACCGGGGTGTGAAATTCCAAAAAAAAAAATACAACTATAACATTTATTATTTTTTATTAATTTATATGCTCGCGATATAGAATTTCCATCATCGTCAATAATTCATAGACAAACTTAAAAAAGGGTAAGAGAACAGCAAATATTTAAAATAGAAATTAGTTTTTTTACAATTACATTTTTCTTTTATCAATTGAACAAAACAAACAGTTTATTATATTTCAGTGGGATTTTGTTGGCTTCCACAAACATATACACAAGCTTTCTCATGATATACATAATTCAAACAATATACTCTCTAAATATTTACCCTAAAATTACCCTCATTCTATATGCATAAGTTAATAAACACAATTAACCCACCATGTACATATATACTCGTATAGTTATAGTAGATGGCATAAAAATAGAAAACAAATCTCGTACATCCCATCTGAAGCACCTGGGCTTATGGATCTCCCTAATAACAACAACAGCAACAAAAACACAACCAAACAACAAGAAGAAATGCAATCATAAGAACACAACATACACTTTTAATAGGCCATTAACCATATCACTCGAAAAGGGGTGCTTTTTTGTGTAAGTCTTTTTTATTACATATTAGATTTTAAATTGTTCCATTCTATATAATACACGTATGTACTGTGTATTTTAAATGTATATAGCAAACAGTGTTGCATAAAGAACCCCTCATACAATGCCGTATCTTTTTTTCCACCATCCGCCGTCTTATACCTCTCTTCAGTGAGTGATGCACGCACACATTTATATACACGGGAAGATCAAGTCCAGGAAATACAACGGGCGCGCACCAAACAAACAAGAGATCGGCATCTGTGTTTGCTTCTAAATAATGAATTCGAGATTGGTCCCGGATAGCAACGCTCCTCTATGCGCACGGATTTCATTAAGGAACCCTTCCCCCATTGTTTGCAATTTAATAAGAATAAATTTCACATTATGCTCACGTTGTGCGTTCTTGTGGGTGCATCCCTCGCTTGTATTATATTTGTTATATATTATTATATATATTATTAAAGAAGAGTTCTCCCAACAAGTGGGCTTCGAGATGAGGACAACAAAAAATTGTTGATGTACAACATCTCGTATTACATCATCGTTGTGCTCGCGTGCATTTCAACATGTTCACTGCCGCATATTTCCCTGCCCATTTCCGGGACTATACGCGAATATTATTGTTCGACGAGGGTGCATATTTATGATGTGTTGCTATGGAAATAAATTAGTGATCGGCTCATCTGGTACGGATTATAGATTGCATTGACTGCGGCCTGGGGAGACTATTACGGATCATAAATCGACGATGCAGTTAATCGAATAATATGTTTGGTGCGAGGGTTGAATGATACTAATTAGATCGGAAAATCACTATTACGAAAAATCTCTTACTTTTATAGTACAAAGTAATATTTTGGTGTGAAAAACATACGGAACGAGGGAAATTCTGCGTGTATTTTTGTGCGACAAAGAACATGTGCCGTAAATTACATGAGTTCTTACACTACTTTAGTGCACATGTTCCATATATACACATATATTACTATATATATATTATTATACAGATGCGTGTTGAAGCAAAACTTTTCCTGAGAAAATTTAACGTTGACATTTTTATCTGTCGAACACTATTAAAAATGGTAATCGCTCGAAGACGTTTGCAGTATATATAGTATATACTCGTATATACATAAGTGGGGGCTTTAAAACACATTTATTTTCGATGAACTCATGTGAATTGAAAACTGTAAAAACGAACAAATGCATGATTTTAAGCTGCACATGCGCGAGCATGGAATTTGAGAAGAGATCGCGCGCATGCGACACTTCTGTCATCTGTCAAGTACCCGAAAAGTTATCGGTGGCACTTTTTTAGGCAACAGCATTAGCACACTGCCAGTGCATATCATTAAAAAGACGTGAAGCCGTGCAGCTGGCGTGTGCCCTATGAAAATAGAAACTTTGTTCTTTTTTATGAGGTGTATACACAACAGTAGGTTCTTTATAAAAATAATATTGTTGGAATCGTTTACTGTGACGTATTAGCACATCTGTGCGGAAAATATAACTATTTGTAAATCTGTGATAAATAAAATATAAAATATATATAATTTAGAAGCATGAATTGTGGTGAATGTAGCACATTTTGATTAATAATTTCATCCGATTTGCCAATGTTTCGTAGTTCAGGACGTTTAAGATCGAGTCAACAACTATGTAGGATCTTACATTTATTTGGACTATGTAGATATACATCCTGTCAATCTGAATCACATTTTTAGATTTAAAATAGTATCAAAAACTGCATGTTCATCGATATGTGCCCTAAGTAGTGTATTTGTTATTAGCAATTTTGACGATAACATATATTTTTTCATAACTTTCATTTTTTTAGTATATTCTTTAAAATTTGTACTGATAAATCTGCCAGTCCATTTGACCGATATTCAATACCATTAGATTATAATTTAGTAACATCAACCTAATTCTTTGATGAATTTTATGAATTTCTTTTTCCATTATTTTATATTACAAAAAAAAACCGCCAGAAAATAATAATATATTCGCTAATTTTAGTAATATTTTTATAAACATTCGTTTCGGTAAGTTAACAACTTCTTCAATATTTAGATGTTTCCAAAGTTTTTGCCTGTTCTATCTACAAAACCGTGTTCTCATCTCATGTTAAATGTTTTAATTAAAATATACATATTTAAAAGCGCATGCAATTTTAATCATATGCTAAAATCATAATTAATACATACTTCCAAAACAATCAACTAATTAATTTCTCTTAAAAGTGCCCGCAGCGAGAGCGACTCACGTGCCGAAATATATACACACACTTGCATTTCTAGTCAAAATACTATGGTCGGTAATATAATTGTATATATACTCTTATATAAATATAGAGCAACACATCCGGTATCCTAGTTTCACCACTATAAATTATATACACATACATATAATCATAATGTACACACAAACTCTTTCACGCATATATGCATATTATAATTTTCTGCACCGGAAAAACGTCAGCCAAGTTCTATAAATAGGTTTAGTTGGGCGTTGCGCACGCTGTATATGAAAATGGACATGGTGCGTAAAGTTTCGTACTTGGTGCTCATTTACGCATTTATATCTAATTAAAATCAAACGAGAATTCATCATCATCACAGACCGCGACAAATATGCTCTATAAATATCGAAAAATAATATGCAATAAATTGTATGTTAAATATACGCTCAGACGGCAATTCGGAGGATGTTCACTCGCTAAAACGAGCGCACTTCCGGAGATTAAATAATAAAAAAACAGAGTTTCGTCAAAGGCTAATAATTGTGAATAAACTTTCGTTTTTCCTTTTTACCCACGAGTTGTTCGCATACAACCCCTAAAACCGACAAAAAGCTACGTATATGTCGAATTGGATTAACTGCGAGATTGGATAATGTTATATGAGAGTGTGATTGTATGCGTGGGACACGGAGGCTCGTACATAACCCAGAAAGTGTCATTCAAACACGCAGACAAAGCGTCCGTTTGAATGTGTTACAAAATATTTCTTAAATGGATTTCGTAACGTGAGTTCAATAGAAATCGTTCGTTCTGTATATAGGTATATTGAATAAGCCATTTAGACATGGAGAGCTTAAGAGATTGATGCGATTTAAAGTGTATTGAAGAATGTCTCTGTGTAAACTGTAAATGTACCTGCTCGAAGATTGCTATATATGTAGGCAATGTATATTTCTCTCTCACGGGATCGTTTTACGGGCGCATTTCTGGAAATGTCACAAATGTTGTATGTGCATTGTGTGCAATGTACATTATCGATTATGGGCTTGCGTGCATTCAGGTGACACAAGCAATAGTAACAAATAATAGGTCATGTTTGGGTACCCTACGGACCGACGCAAAGCGAATAACCAAAACAGGCAATTTCAAGACAAACAAGTTTATTAACGCAAAAAAAGATTTGAATTCCAAAAAACTGAAGGGCTCCTGCCGAGTCTGGGCTGTACCCAATTGAGCGCCATTGCCTTCGTGCGTGTGTCACTGGAATTGTTTGTGTATATTTACCTGTGCGGTGACCGACCGCACACACGCGCGCAACCCTGATGATATAATGAAGGTGTCGACCTGTGTTCAATGGCTTGTTTTCTAATTAAATTCGGCGCTGCAACAAAGGAACTGGTAATTTTGCAAAGACCGCATGCGTTGAGTAAAATTGCGTTAGCCACGGCTTGGGTAAACATTGTACGGATTATGATGATCGTATATGAGGTCACACTTTTCAATGGAATTTACATTCAAACGGTTTTGTAGTTATTTAAAATATCATTTGTGTATAAAGACATTTTTCTACCAAATCCATCATATAACTATTGTGTATGTTTAAAAGATGAAAAAACTGTCATCTGCAGCCTGCATTGGATGTTGCGCCTTGCGCGCAGCAGATGTGAAGTCTTAAAAAACGACTTATGCTTTTTTTATTGATTGAGGTTTAATTCGAGTTGTTCTCTGAATGCTGCTTAAGTGAGAAAAGCTGATCTAAAACCTTTTATTGAACATTTTTTTGAGATGACGGTTTATACAAAATCCGACACTTTAGAAATACATTAAACGGAATAGAAATATATAACATAAACTGATAGTAAGAAAAGTAATATAAATTTATAGTTTTTTTTTATATAATGTATTTTCTATAACATTTTTTATATTTATAGTTATATTTGTATTTTCGTCACCAGTAATAAATTAAATTGTCTTCAGATAAACTACAATCATTAAATTAATGAGAGCGTATGGATGAGTAACCATAAAAAATAAGCTTCACTAAACTGGCTATATAAAATAAATATTAATGGATGGATAAATACAAAATAGAAATGTGTTGTTTTTTTAAATTGCACATTAAATTACTATACAATTTTATATTTTATATTTATTCGTAAAAAAGGATAAATATACAAATGCGGAGAACAATAAATTTTAATAAGGTACCTATGTTGAACTTACAGTGTTTTTGTTTGATAAAAAATATAAGGTTCAAGCTTGGAACTAAGTGTATCTGTGCTCATGTGAGATCACATTTGGAATACGATTCGTTTGTATGAAATACAAGCTACGCAATGCATTCTAATAGTTAGAGTCAATGCAAAAAACGTTTCTTCTGTAAGGGCTGTTGAGGATGACAATTTTGTTCAACCTTCCTTTCCTCTAACCGCTTTAAGAACTTATCGTTGGATTCCCTTTCAGACCGATGAAAAATACTGGATAATTCTTTATTTTTGACTTAATCTCTTGTCGCTTAGATGTTAACACAACCTGCTAGAGTTTTGCGTACGCATGACTTCGTTAAAAAACACAGAACTTCCTATGAAGAAGCCGAGCCATGAATAATATGTCCAAATATTTTAAACATTTTTCTAGTTTTTTTTTCTACTACGGGAAACGCGTTTTGGCGAAATTTAATGTGCAGTGTGTTGTGTCTTGAATTGTGGAATGACTATAGGCTTAGATAATCGTTGTCCCTAGTCGGATAGTATGTCTAAACCATTAGCGTTGTATTGTATTCTATTTGTTTACGATTTTGTTTAAAAAAATTTATAATAATAATAATTAATCTGCTGTATTCACACGAAAATTAAAAAAAAAAGCATTTTAGGATTTTTGAAACACGAAATTTCCTAAAATTGATATTCTTAGGCATTTTAGACAATTTAGGAATTTTAGAAAACGGTTTTCATATTCGATTATCATGTACTAAAATAATAAAAAAGGAACCCCAACAAAATAAAAAAATTAGATCTCAGGAAGAGATATATATATATATATATATATATTACAAAGAGCTCATTTAATTTTTACACCCATTTATTTAATTTGGTACTCAAATGTCAAATGCTTATTTTATTTGTGCATTTTTTTATTTATATTGTATAAATTGGAATTCTGTTTTTTAAAATAAAGTAGCTGAGGTATAAGAACGCAAATATAATTGTTTAGAAACCGATCTTCTTTATGTTAGATCTCGCTTACCAAGATAGATAGATAGATTTATTTTTGAAGTCGAAAATACAAATTGTTAAATTATATTAAATTATACATAATATTGTACCATTGTGCAACTGCATTTTTATTGATCCTCGTGTGAAGATCCGTGATCTTCTATTGAGAACCAATGTGTGCTTTCAACGAGTGCTGTGATGCTCTTGAGACTTAATTATTTAATGACATCGATTGTAGTTACTGGTATGTTCTGTTCCTCTGGAGCATTGGGCACTGACAGAGAAAGTGTTTCAGTGTTTAGTTGTCCATGTTATATGTTTTATTGTTTGTCGGCAAAAGGAGAGGGTTTAATTAAAAATTGTATTTTTGTGTTTATATCCATTATAAGTCCCACGAGTGAGAGGTCAACTGCGACAGAGACCCTTTTATCGCTGTAAAGCTAGGCTACTATCGGAGGTAGCCAGATATCCGATAGACACACGTTAGAGACTGATTTATTTAAGATTTTCAGCCATGCATAAGCACACTCGCGCTGCTCATATAAATATATTATAACGTTTTTTATTTATACGAGGATATTCAGATAACACTGTTTTGTAGGTAGATAAATGACAATATTTTTAATTTTAACAGTTATTATAAGATCATTTTAAAATTTCGAAATATTGCTCTTCAAAGTCATTTTTTATAATTTTTGTTGGTATTTAAAAAAAAAATCCTGTCTGTCATTAAAACTATATTTATTTACTATTTTTTTTCCTAGCACAAAAAAAAAATAAAAGTACACATCAATAAAAAAAAAAACAGATAAACATAAGAAAAAAATATTACATGGTTTTTTAGTGCTATAAATGGTGTAGTTTATGCTTAAACATTCTCATTGGATCCTTTAATCCCTTGTGGGACATAGGGCCAGTGTGCGATGCCGCTCACACGTTTTCCGGATTCATTGACCATTACGGGTTCACACATAAGAACGGTATATCTCGACTTCCGGTTGAGCACTAATTCTCTTATTTTGATTTTTGCAGAACACGAATCCGAATTATACACTATTTTTACCCAAAACTAATTGGTGAAGGGGGCTTACTTAAGTGGTACATGGGTTTCAGAATTTTCAAAAAATCGATTTTTAAATTTTTATTTTTATTTGATGTATTTCAAAATCAAAATTTCTCGGAAACTAATCGGTTGATCTCGCCCAAATTTTAAACACTTCTTTAAAATATCATCTATCCCTGAACGAAGTATTTTTTTTCTTCGACAACGTAATGAATACCTTTTTGTCAAGGCACCTCCAAAAATCCAATTTTTCATATTTTCTCATCAATTTTTTTAAAAATGTAATTCGAAAGTTATTTAACAATATGCATAAAGAACTGAATCTCTTTTGTAGTAAGAGAAAAAAAATCGAGAAAACTAGCTTTTTTTGGCACCTGTTTTTTCCCAATTTTTGTAGAACATCCATTTTCACACACTTTTATGTCCGTTACACTTTCAAGATTTGAAAAGCAATTTAACAATATTTTTTGTGTATTTACAAAACAATCGCACATAAACATACCAAAAGGCATTTTGTGTAAATCAGGAAAAAAATAACAAAATTGATGCTATAATTTTTCAATAAATAAGATTTGAGACATTTTTCTTTTATTTCATAGAATTTTGAAATACTTACATTTTTGCTACATTCGTAATAAAGCTAATAAACAAATCGAATTACAAGAGTTACTTAATGAAATAAGTTTTACAGATTTTTTTATTACTGTGCATGAAACATTCAGATTCGTCCAAACTAGGCAGCAATAGTTCTACCGAAATATTTTATTAACGAATCACCAAATGGTGCCCTATGACCCGAATAGGGATTTCAGTATCTAATATATGAAATATTGCCGTTTTTCAATAGACCTGTTTGAACTTTTCTTGTTAATTGTTCATTTCAAATTAACTCCCATTCTGGTGCATGTTTCAGGTATTTGCTCTATAATTCTCCACTTCATTCATTTCAGAGACATTCATATCACATATTCACTCTCTGTACTATTATTCAACTCATTTATTTCTGCATCTGCATATTGAGAACTGCCTATTATTAAACTGCATTGTGTGTCTTTAATGTAATGTTTTACAAATAAATCAACGGCAGCTGGCAGGACATTCTTCAAAGTGTGTATTTTTAATTCTTTAAAATAGCTCTTCACATTTGCACTCCTTGCTGTGTAGCAACTTTGTCTTGGGCTCGGTAAAGCCTCTCTGGGAAGAGTCGCATATTTAATATATCTGATATATCTTTTACGGAAGTGAAGTGACCGATTCTAGTCGGTAGTGCAGTTTTGTATTATTTTGTATTTATTGCTGACCAAATATTATATCTTCGTTTTCCATCAAATTGTCTCGATCCCCGAGATCTGAACCAACTATTTTTATACTGGATTATTTTAAATCATTTATCTATAGAATTGATTTTATTCTTTAAAATATGTTACCATGAGTTTTGCGCTAACTTGAATATAAACAATTTTATATAGCTCAAACAATAATATAAGAAATATGCATTCAATGATATTTTATATAAGTTTCATATATTTGAAATGCATTACGTCAAATATTTATAAAATTCACAAATTATTATCTTGGCAGAACCTATGAGTCAATATCTGTCTAATATCTCTACTGTATTTATCTGTTTGGTTTGTTTTCACACATATTTATAAAATATCATCCAACAGTTTAAAGATATGGTGCAAATGATAAGAATTATAACTTTCTAGCAATTTCTTTGTAAATATTATTTATTATTTGTCAAAATAAGATAAATATACATATTGCAAATGTATTTATAATTTAAAAAGATATTATATTATTCTTGATGTGGAACAAACCTATAAATCTTAAACTAATCACATTTGATACTCGTACATAGTGCCGCAATTTCGAGAAAATATGAATTGCAAATAAAATATATTTGATAACAAATTCTAGCATGACGAAATGATACTACAATTTGAATATGTGTTTTCTTTAATTGTCTAATAATAAAATTATTCTATTTTTAAATTAAATTTATTTAATTCAATTAGATATATCTTATTAATTTAATTATCTATTTAAATCGTAGGCTGTTCTGTAATTTTTATAAGGAACATCAATATAATAATATGTACCAAATACAATACACCATTTTAAGCTCAGTCACTTTCGATTCTCTTTATTCATTCTAAATGTAATTGATTCAAGATCTCTTTCTCTATGTGCGCACAACAGATACAATCTCCCTGTTCGAAATAATTCCACGTAATTTATTCATGCATTTAAGATGTGAGCACATAAAGCCATAAACAGTACACCCCCAAAGAAGCATATACGGCTTTGTTGACTTTTTTTAGGTGTGTGTGCGCTTCTTCAAACTCAAAGAGGCGTTCTTGATTGATCATCTTAAATTTTAAATCTAAATCGATCGATATCACAAAAATGAATCACGTAATTTATGTTTAAATAATGGAGAACGAGTTTGAATCACACATTGGTTATAATTGAATTCCGTCACTCGCGTTTACGAGCAGGTCTTAAAGATTTTAAATTTTGACGCGCCATTAGACGCTTTGCGTGGTCTTGTATTGAGAAATGCGTACGCACCTCATATCAGCGAACCTCATTTCGATAACTATTGGAATTGGTGCGTGTATGTGTGTGTTAAGGAGCAGCTCGTAAGGTACTTTTCATGTATACCAATGAATTAACACATGTATAAAATATAATATATGTATTCCAATCTCGACAAAGGTGTGCACACAGACACCGATTCAAATTTGTAGAACGCGCGTGTGCGCTTCTTTGCTTCTAAACGACAATGGAACGACGCGCATCTCATTAACATGCAAATGAGTTAAGCAACATTTGAAAACGTACTTAATCGTTTGTTTGGACGCTCGTACACAATGGCATTTAGTGCGCAAGTTCATGAATAATACACAACAAGTGACAAGTACTGTGGAAGAAATTTGTTTTTATTTACAATTATAAATAAATTCTACGGAATCAAAGAGTCATACGCGTGCGTACGCACTGCGCAAGCTAATCGAAGATGAGTAATTTGTACATAAGACGCAAGCGGCACGTGACGGGATGCGCATTTAAGTGTACGTGTTGCACCGTGTGTGAGCGCTTGTGGTTTAGGGGTTTGTGTACGATTCGAAAAAGTATGATTTGTTTCTTAAATTATATAATGCTCGATTGCATCCTGTAGGTGTGTAGCTGTAGAACTTAGATCGGTTGCCGGTGATTACCTGGAGTTTGATAAATTTATTTAAGGCGGAGCTGCTGGTCTTTTCAAATGCGTTTGATGAATACATAATTCACGTGTAGGCAACAACGGAAGGGCGCACGTTTACTATAAAGGATTTCGTGAGCGTTTTTTAACGGTTGCTTATTCTTATGTATTAATGCAACCAGTTTACCTAAATACGTATTGTGTATAAGAATTTTGAGTATTTATAGATTTCTATGATGTATTTAGATATACCTACATATATTGAATATTTTTTGAGACATTTTTGTAATTTCGGTTATTTTAAGTATAAAGAAAACTAAAAAAAAATATTATGAAAAATTACATGTTTGTACTTGAATTTATGGCTCCCGAATTGAGAAACAGTATAACCTAGACAACTGCTCTAACTTTCCGTTATTTGCGCTGTAAATATTTAGTTCGAGACCGTTGCAGAAATTTAATACAGAATTAGGTTGGATTCTCGCAGGAAATATAATAGAAATAGAACCTAAAATGACTGAAGTACAGAAGATCGAAAATGCCCTGTGGTCGATTCATTTGTAGACCCCAAAACCACAAAAAATATTCGGCGCTATCAAAAACCTTAAGGGTAAGAGGGCGTTAAAGTTTTTTTTAAAAAAAACAGTAAAAGTAATTTTGAATTAGCTGAATAAAGGGTTAAAAAATTGGTGGTTTAATTATTTATTATATTTATTTAATTATTAAAGATTAGGAGTTTCTACACACAGCCGTACTATTTTAGGGTTCGTGAAAATTATATTTAGTCGTGGTGACAGTTTAAAAAAAGCACCCGTGGTCAAGGGAAAAATAATGTTTTAAGGGTGTTTGTGTTTTTTACTTGATTATAATTAAAGGTACTGTAAATATCTATTAAAAAAAAAGAAAAGGGAAATCGGACGTTTGTGGGCTGAGTTATGTTTATATTATTGCAACTTACAGTTTTTTACATGTAACCAGATAGAGTATAAATATAAGTGCACCCCACTTATTTCACAACTAGAGAGCAATAACGCATCAAATAACTTACCTCTGTGGTGATCTGGAAAAGTTATAAAAAAAACAGAAATAAAGGTGTTCCTTGGCCTTCTATTCGCGGTCCCCAGTGTTGTTTTCCCTTAGCGTCATTTAAAAGGTGTTTTCCAAATTTAAACTATCACCACGCCTAAAGTATAATTGCCACGAACCCTAAAATAGTACGGCTGTGTGCGGAAACTCCTAATATTTAATTATTAACCCTCAAATTTGTTTTAATCCCTTCACCCCTCCTTCTTAGGTTTTTAAATACCTTTCAGTTAATACCCCACACTCCTGGGTATACCGCCCACCCACCTCAAAAAATGACTTTTACTGTTTTTTTAAATTTGACGCCCTCTCAAGCCTAAGGGTTTCAATAGCGCCGAATATTTTTTATGGTTTTGGGGTCTAAAAATGACCCCAAAATGGAGGGTGGAGAGTAGATTCGCCCCTAAAATTAATTCCAGAATTTCGCTTAGTAACGTTGAATGCTCTGTGATATTAATAATAAAAAATTATAATTATATTATAAAATTATAAAATTATAATTAAAATAACCTATTGAAATTGTAAATTATTTGACTAATTAACTAACTAAGTATTAAAAAAAAAGTTATTTTATAATAACTAAACCTGACCTAAACCTAAATCAAGAAATTCAAATAATCACTGGAAAAAAAACATGTCATCCCAAAACTGCAATTTAATGATATTAAGTAATTCGATGGTACGGCAACATTTCAAGAAATTCACCCACGCCTTGAAATACTTGCCGGTGATGATGATGCTATCAATCGAGGGATCGGATATCTACAAAACCAATAGGAGTACCCCGTTCTTTCATATTCAGCTCACACTGATCGCACGGTCAATTTTAATAAATGGCCTTAAAACTGATCGATCCAATGGCTGCTATTTGTTTTGTAAACACTCAGTTCGTTCGCAAAGTAAAAGTACTACCCCTGAAAATTCAACCTTTCCAACGATATACTTCATTCGCCTAAATGTTTTTCAAATTTGTGTTACAAAATTTCCGCTCTAACTCTACGATATTAAATAACAAAAAAACATGAACAAAATAAGTAACCAAAATTAAAACTATTTTTTATTTTATTATCAAAATAGGCCGTGTAGGCAAATGGTCATTTAGCCAAATAGACCGTTTAGCCGAATGAGCTATTGTCATGTTTACTGTTTTCGTGGCGCCAGGTTTTGATCACATATTATATTATTTAAGCCAAAATAATATGTTTTTATTTTAATTTTATTATTAATTTTTTTACTGTAAAACATAAAAGTAAGAAATTATAAAATAAAAATGATATTCGCGTTAGTTTAGAAGTTATGATACCTTTTACACTAAAGCTAACCTTAACTTCTAAACTAAGGCAATTTTTAAATTTTTTTTATACCTAACTTTAATGGAAGGGAAATTAAAAAAAATATAATAATTTCGAATTTCGTCTTATATTTTGATTTTATAATAAATAACATCAAAAAATGCACTTTCGGACATGAAATAAAAATACCCCTTGGATATGGTGGATAGTGTAGTAGTAGTAGTAGTTTCATACAAACTTTTTTCACGAATGACTAAAAAAAAGCTTAGATTATATTTTTTAAAACCCCTATAGGGGCGAAATAGACAAAACAAATACTTTATAAAAATGTATTATTATAAAATATGTTTTTAACATTTACATATGCGCATAGCACAACGTAGACCGAAAACGACGTGGAGGCGCACAGTCGAACGAGAGCTGGGAGAAGCACTAACGAACTGGACTGCGATAAAGGCTTTGGCCGTCTACCGCGTCCAGTTCCGCAACTTTGTTGCTGATGCCCTATGTCCCGAATAGGGATCGAAGGAATGTATATATAGCACAACGTAGCTATGACTCTACCGTCATATAATTAGTGTTAGCATATTTACATAACGTCCGCCATTTTATGTACATGTGCAAAAACAAATCACTCGGCGAAACATTTCATGCGGTCAAATGGCTTATTCGGCTAAATTACCATTCGGCTAAACGGCATTAGTTCAAACATCATTTGGACACACAGCTTATTCGTACAAATGACTCATGTACCATGTATATCTGGTCTTTTTTGGTGAACTCTGGAAAAAATATCTGTCTGTGTATAAAATGAATGCAATTGGTAAATAAAAAAGTATAATTTATTATTTTGACATTATAATAGAAAAAATGAAAATTACTCGAACGTTCAATACAGCTTATAAGGAAAACTAATCATTTATAAGGTGCGCAGTTTTGTGTAAGAGCATTTACTAAGGGAACGAAAACTTTAGTGAAAGCTTTTATATTATAACATTTGAAAGGTGTATCTACAAAATAGGTAACATTTAAAATGTTTGAATAGTTACTGAAAAATTGAAAAGCTATGTCAAAGCTCTAATTATACATTTATAAAACCATTCAAATGTTCTTCCTGATAATATACACTTTTTATATAATTTATTGTATTTCGTATTTTCAATAATATAAGAATTTAATAATTATTATTTACAATCATTTTGTTCGGTTTATTTTAATGTGATGGATTATCGAATAAAATATGTTTTATTCGGTGTAATAACTCAACGAAGAAAATAATAAAAATTGTACGTTTGGCCCAAAAGCACTTTATGTCGCCATCGTGCGGTGAGTAGGGGAACTTTAATCAGATTTTCGAAATTCTGTAAAACTGATTTTTATTTTGGACTGGCACAAAATATCAATGTATAATTGTTTCTTTACTTTTTTAACAGTAACAATTTAGGTATTTCATTTTATCTTCAATGTATCTTATGATTTTAGATGTATATTAATTTCGGCACATTTTAGTTTTTGAATTTGATAGTAAATTTTTTTTCATTCAATTACAAATATGCTTACTCAGTCAATTTTTTTTTTTTGTATCAATTTTGGTTTTTGGTATTTACTAGTAAACATTTTGGCTTTTGATTTACACTAGAAAAGTTTTTTGTATTTAAATTTTTAATTTTATCCATTTTTTTTATCTTCTTAGTAAAATAAAATATCAATTTTAGATTTTGATTTACCAAAATCAATTTTGTGTTTTTATATGTATTAATAAAGATTTTTTAGAGTTTTTTTAGATTTTACAAGTAACAATTTTAATTGAATAAAAAAATTGTTTATGATTTCTATAAGTTCCAATATTTTTAACTAAAATAACAAGTAAACCCCTAACTATAATTCCACCAAAAGATCTTTTTTTTATCAATTTGGATTTTTTGAATAAATTTTGTACTATATTTAAATTTGATTTATTCTTTTAAAAAGATATGTTTTTCCGATTAAAAATAAACGGCCACCAATAAAATTAATTGTGCTATAAAAAAAAAAAATATGTGCACCAATTAATTCAATAATGTGCTCCAATGTACAAGGAAAAAATATTGTGCTTCTAAAAATTCAAAAATGTGCTCAAATACTCGTAAATTCAAACATTACCTCCTATGCATTTTAAAAGCGTGCACAAAAACATTGTGCACCGAAAAAAATAATTGTGCTCCTAAAAATTAAAAAAATGTGGTCCAATAAATTTAAACCTCCTAAAAATTGAAAAACGTGCTCCAAAATAGAATAGAATAATAAAAGGCGAATATTTAAAAGAGCTCGCAGGCACCTTAAAGAAGGAGACACCAAAACGGGTAATTATAGTAGGCCTGCTTTAAGGGGGTCCATTTGCGCCAATTATAATTACCTGTTTTTGGGATTTAAAATGTTGGAAATCATATACAATTTAATAAAGTAACTGCTTTTAAAAACAAAGTACATTTTTGAATAAATACTTTTTCGATGAAAAAAGCTCTAAATGATTTTAGTATATTTTCTCTATAATATTTAAAAAATACATTTTATTCAAATTCATAAAGAATTTCCGACTCCATCTTAAAGGGGTTTATATTTTTTTATATGATTAAATGTGACTTTTTTATTCAATTGGAATCACTTTTTTCAAAAAGTGTAATTAGCGTATTTTTATTTTAAACCCACGAAATGGCCATAGGCCATTTCCAATAAAAACATTAAAATGATTGTCGGATTTGAATATACAAATTTACACCTTTTAAACTAGTAAAGAGGCCGATTATTGAAAACGTTTTTTTGTGTATTTATTTCATCATTAGCACAAAAAAAAATCACTACGACCGACTACTGACAGCTGCTTGCACCTTCGCCGAGCTTCTGATCTTCGTCACATGACTAACGTCATAAAATGTACACGAAGTTTGACGAATTTTTACCGAAGTCATGTTTTTTTCGTTACATATTTTATACGTACACCCCTCTAAATGATTATCAATGATAACAAAATTCACTTTTGAATTAAAGGTGTATGTTAACCTAACTATCGACTGGTGATACTCGTCTTGTAGACAAAAATAACTATATTTATGAAAAAAATGCAATTAGCATAACTATGATCTAACTATAAAAGCATTCTAATTAAAAACTAATTCTCTCCGGTATATACGGTTTCATTCTGTCGAACAAAGTGCACGTGATTAATTTGTCATGTCAAAGCATAATAATAATTGGTGCGCGAAAACTTTGGTCGACAAACAATCCCCAGAGCCCAGACAGCGTCTGTATAATGTATGTGTAGTAATATATATTATATGTATATTATGTATATATATGCATATAAAAGTTAACATATATGTAAGTATTATGTTTTCCCGGTATTGTTCATGCTTATGCGCGTGTAACATACGTATGTTTTTTGCTCGCCGGAAAACTGCAAACGTTCGCATTTACAAAATTTAATCCGTTTGAATATCTAGTGGAAAACATTTCTAACATCTGCACACTACATACGAAAGTTTATTTTTGTTTGTTTTTCTAAATAAATCCAATTCCATTACGTGACCTTTTTCTGGGTATTATTGCAAATTGTTTAGTTTCGTATTTTAACTGGCGAGAATGAAATTAAATATGCTCTTTATGTTGTTATCGGAGATGGCGGAATTTTATATTTATTTTTTTAACATTTAGACCAACGAGCATCATTAAATAAAAATTAAATCTTTCAATATTACAATAATATTTTATTCCGTCCGTTTTCTCTATTCGCTTCCGTTCTAAAATGTCTATACAATTTTGCTCTACTCCTGTCTGCACAAATTGAGTTTAATATAAATCAAATTTATATAAACGAACAAAATAAATTAAAATGCAATTTCCATATGATTGGCAGACGCACGGCCGTACGCCATAAGGACATGAACCTCTTCCTTTGTTATTTCAATATAAACAAATCTAACGTCTGCATGTTTTTGAAATGTTAAACAGAATAAATGCACGACGATGTGACGTGCCCGACGCGACTCTAGGAATATGTATGCAAAATCTGAATAAATTTACATAAAACATTATGTTTTCCAGAGAATAAAGTATGTGGTTGGCACGCGAAATTCTGCGCTAGCGTGTATTTATATGTACAAACAGTATCGTGTGATATTGAGTTAAAAGCACGAATGACCTAAAAAAGCCCATGAGTGAAGTTTAACAAATTTACATTTAGAGTAAAAGCTTTAAATGCATTCCGATATATCGAACACACATTTACCATTCTTTTTAAATTCATTTAGTTTTTTTTTATGTATTACATATCAAGTACTTGTATAATACATATAAAAAACCAAATGAATTTAATGAATGAATTTTCATTGCGTCTAAAAAGAAAGACAGACAGAGGACAACAGGTAAAAATTATCTATATTGTTCCTGCTGGTAGAGAAATAGTGAGATCTCCGAACTTCTGAAGAATATCTCTAAATATTGATTGATCGTACATTGTCGATTATACCTGATTATAATTTTATGAGTATATGCATGTGAGTAATTGTTTACTATCTGTGTGGTACGTCTCTTCTTCGTTTTTATGCGTTTATGATCAGGCGAACGGTATATCTGCTGCAGCTAATGCGCGTTGATGCTTGCATCTTGATTGTATGTTTCATATCACGTCGCTTTTGTGAGTTTCCATAATGAATGTATGAGGGTACACTAGGGTGAATTGATTTTTAAAATTTCAAAAATTGTTACTTAAACTAAGATAACTTGTCACACGATGGTTACCACCTAAAAAATATGTTTGAAGGGATTATAGGAAAAGTTTTTTTCAAAAAATCTGTTTCCACCTAAAAATATATTTGAAGGGATTATAGGAAAAGTAGTTTTCAAAAAATCTGTATTTATGAATGAATATACACACATATACAAAAAAAATTGTACATACTCGTACATACACTGAAAAAACATATTTTTATAATAAAAAATAGCTTTATAAATTTATAAAAAAAATTGTCCATTATTTTCTTTTAATTAATGCATGTTTAAGAATCTACTCTGAAAAAACACAATGATTCAATATTTTCTTCATAATATTTACAAATATTATATTAACTATTTTTTGACATCTTTTTGGGATTGAACTTGGTCCATGTTTCTAGAGACTTTCTTTTATTTCGAACAACTCCATCTCGATTCTTTAATGTGATCCCCCAGTGTTTTACCTGGTTCTGATACAATTTCTTTTAATTGCTCGCCGGTGAATGAACGATGGAATGGTGGCTCCGTAATGTTTTTATCTTTCCAGTCCACCAAGTCTAATAGTCTTCTGCATCAAAATAAGGTACAGGGACAGAAAATCTAAATTGCGGGGCCGATCTTCTTGCCAGAGTTATGCGCTAAAAAGCCAGGTGACACACGGAGAGACGAGAGTCAAACATCATTTAGAGTAAAATGTTTTCACAGTGCTCAAAATATCCATTATTCTGTATCACAGGAACATTTCTTGATTATATGGAATAAGGAATATAACTACTGAGTATAATCGCATCGTGCAGATCTTTGAAGAATTGGATTTTATGTTTTTTTTTATAATGTGACGTAAACAGGGACATATCTCCCCAATTGACCTTTATTAATTTTTTTCAATATTACATTGCCACCATTAGAATATTATTACAAATTAAAATGAAGACAACAATTATACCAATTAAAATAAAGATAAGAATTAAACAAATTAAAAAAAAAAAAAATAAAATAATACAAACAAGGATTAAAAAAATATAACTGTCAAGCTTATACTACAAAGCGACTAAGCGCTAACCGAACTAGGATGTCCGTGCTTTTTTCACCAAAGAATAATTTCTGCTGTATGGTTCGCTCTGA
>JANSTU010048320.1:0-40131 GCA_027564075.1 Bolitophila hybrida | reverse complement strand
GGAATGGAGTCGACTAGAAAGAGAATTCTCTTTCTAGTCGACTCCATTCCAAAGCTTCAGAGTACAATAGAGTATAATAGAACCGTTATATGTATTTTTTGGACTGTGAGAAATGGCGCAGCCGCTTAAATTTGTTCAATCATCAGAAAAATTAAAAAGCAAAAGAAAGTTTTTTTGTGAAAAACAGCAGAGAGAAGGTAATTTATGTGTCATAAACGGTGTGTTGAATTTGAACAGTGACAAGAATTCACTTGACAAAAATTCATACCGCCACGAAAATGCACTTGAAGAATTCACTTGACAAAAGTTCATAACGCCGTCATAAACAAGTAACCCGCCATATTGAACATAATCCGACGGTCGACGGATATACTTTAGTTCGTGTCATGTTTGACAGCAGCAACATACCGAAAAATTATAATATGTTCAAATTTTATATGTGTGTTCGTTGCAGAAAAATAGATAATACAATTAATTAATGTTAAGAACGTATTATTTTTTATGTTCAGAAAAAAAGATTAGTTTTCTGATTATATTGCAATCATTGTTTTACTAAAAATTTGCAATAATAGTGTTGTTTAAGCGAATTGTAGTTTTGGTGTTAATAATATGTGGTTATGTTTTTGTATTTACTTCTTCAAAAATTGAAACCTAAGGTATTTCCGGTACAAACTCTTAAATAACAATGCAATGAAAAAATCATGCTTTCACAAATGTAGTTTATGTAGACAAAGATACAGCAAACTTCCTCAATACAACCCGAGAAACAACCAAACCCAGCAGCGTTCAAATCAGTGCCGGGAGAGGTAGCTTTCATCAGCTCGAAATGAAATGATAATCAAGTACTATGAGCACACAAATTAGCCTTTTAAAGAAGGTGATTTTGTGTGTTTTCAAACAATAACAAGACAACAATATAACCTCATTATCATATATTTGCAAATTAATGACTTCAGGGTTGCGATTTAGGCAGATTATTTCAATCTATGTTGATTTAGCCATGCGTTACATATCGTCATATCGATGCGTTATAAAAAGGTCAAATCACATCTGAACTTTTGTGTAAATATTTAATTTATTACATTCAATGTTTTTAAATTGAAAATAAAAATGTTTTTAAATGTTATTTGTATATTAACATTTATCGCAACTGGTTCCGACCAGTTGCGATTGATATTTGGGCAAAATTGTATCGATAAGTTTATTACGTATTGTGGTTGACGCAAGAGAAGGATATGATTACGCATTGAAACGCTTAGATAGAACTGTTATATAAAACTTTTATAGTTTGATGTTGAGATAATCTGCCTAAATCGCTACCCAGGGTAGCGTTTCAATGCTTAATCATGTTCTCATGCGTAATAAACTTATCGACACATATTTTGCACCATCGTCTGTCCCAACTGGTCAGCACCAGTTGCGATAAATGATTAAAAATATAAATTACATTTAATAACATTATAATTTTCAATTTAAAAACATTTAATGTAATAAATTAAATATTTACACAAAATTTCAGATGTGATTTGACCTTTTTATAACGCATCGATATGATGATATGTAACGCATGGCTAAATCAACATAGATTGAAATAATCTGCCTAAATCGCTATCCTGATTTTTTTTTCCAAATATTTTTTTTTTGTTTAATAATTGAAAATCTGAGGTCTATTCAATAATTTAAAAAACATGCAAACATGTTTCATAACTCGCAAGATATTCTTAAATGAAGAACAGCTCTATAGATACTAATTGGATATAGCACATTTTATACATCTTGCAGCTGTCAAAAAACTCTTTCGTTGCTATTTGTCATTAAGTAATCATATTAGTATGTATATCGCGCTGTTTTATAAATATAAATATTTGATATTATTTTGTAAGTAATGAAACATTTTTTCAACATTTTTTTCTTGAGTAGGCCCCAGTGATTCAATTATTAAATAAACATATTTCTAAAAAACTGAATCTGAAGTAATTAATTTTGCAATTATAGAATAATGAGGTTATTGTTGTTGATTAGGCTCCAGTGATTCAATTATTAGACAAAAACATATTTGAAAAAAAAGTTGAATCTTAAGTAATTAGTTTGCTCAATATAACCTTATTAGGGAATTTTCATATTGAAAATTGGAAGATAACTATTTGTTATTTGAAGTGTGTTTTCGGTGTAAAGTAGGTTTGCAAATCGCCAATAAAATATATTAATCACACTTAAAACGTCATTTTATAGTTTTTATTGGCAACTCGCAACGAAAGAGTCACAGCGTGGAGGTCAATTTTAGAAGCTTTTTTGACAGCTGCAAGATGTAGAAAATTTGCTGGTTCCCATTTATAGAGCTGTTTTTTACTCGGTTTTTTATTTAATAATATTTTGCGAGTTATGAAACATATTTGTAATTTTTTTATAGTTATTGATTAGACATAAATGTTTCAATAATTAAACAAACAAAATATTTGGAAAAAGTTAATCTGGGTAGCGATTCTAAGCACATTTTTCACACGCTTTCTACTGAAATCAAGCAACAATTTTTGAACGCACTCCAAATGTTTTGTACGTGCGTTGCTGCGCGTTATGAAGCAAATATTTTCTGTCACAACATCGGGAGGTACTGCTTGCACAATTATTGCAGTATTATTATTGTTTAGTTGTATTTATATTTGTCGTAAATATAAATAAATAATAATAATAACATTATATTATATTATAATAAACATGTTATTTAAAATTATATTTTTTTGTAATTTTAGCGTATATCTATTCAGCGTAGTGAATTTATTTAGTTTGTATTATATTATATTTTATTATTATTGTATATGTTTTTGATATTGACATATATTTTTCAACCATTCGACAAAAAATCTGGTCGTGTCGATATGCAATTTTTAACGCACGATATACACGCTTGATTTGAGTTGTCCCATGTACAGAATCGCTCCCCTGAAGTCATTCATTATTTGCAAATACACAAAATCTTTTTTTTTTTTATTTATCAACAGAGCCTTAATATTTATTCATATCATTGGCGCGGGGTATACAATATCGTTTTGAAAATTATCGCTAAAATACATTATGAGTTTTAAAACCTGTATTTTATGTTGTTGTAGAGGGCGATCATTCCCAAAATGCATATAAACATATTAAATTTTATATCATATGCATATTTTGTTAACAGGGAAGATCACAACTCGCCGCTTACTTCACGAGAGAGTATTAACAGAAATCATGCTGTCATTTTCGTCTCTTTGAAGTTCGTTCTATCACTCATTCCGTCTTTCGTCATAATTTCAATTTAAGTTCAGCGGCGTAAGTTATTCTCGAAGTGGCACGGTCGATCAGTCGTGTGATTGTTTTGTGTCTTTTATTGGAAAATTTGTGCGTAATTCTTAGTGAAAACTATCCGAAAACCTGCAGAGACCTTGTGCGAATACCGTGGATATGTAAATGTAACGGTAAGTGAACGCTAATGTGTCAAAAAGTACTATTTTAGTTTTTCGTTCCGATGATACAAATCGGTGCGCCATCGTTTCTCATCACACCATACGCAAGTCGGCTCGCAGCCATTATTTTGACTGCGCTACACTGAAACTCCTCCGGAACATCAAAACACTTTTCACCGCTTTCGTTACCCGTCGATGTTGGACGAATGAGCTTTAGTCATTTCAAAGTTTGTATGTACTTAGTATTTTTCAAGTTTTATACGGTCCGTGAGTTCTTGTAAAAGCAGTGTGTCCGATTTTCTTGTGTGCCCCAAACAAATTGTGCAACGATCTGAGAGATTTTCTGTGAGTCGCCTTGTTTATGTTGTTGTTGCTAAAAGTGTCAATATAGCATTGAAAATACTTAAAAATTAGATTGTTCTAGTGTTTTTCGTGTGTTATTTTTGTATTGCCACTAGAACGTATAATTGTCGTAATGGCCTAACGGTTAGGCATTTACCGTTTAGCCATCGTAAACGTCTTTCATATGTTTTATTGTTCTGCATTTCGCTCGGACGTTCCGAGCGGGCACGGGTTACATTCCTGATTCAAGGATAAAAGGTGAAGGTTGACGATAAAAATAACAACAACAACATACACTGCTAATTTCTCTATACGTACTCGAGTGACTAATGCCACTTTTTCTATCCAATAACAGCATAAAAATGTACATTAAATATTATATCGAAACAGTTAATCTACACAACATGCGATATAATTATTGAAATTATAGATTTGTATATATTATACTCTAACATCTAACACACACATACAGATTCACCACTTATATATATTATATTAAGTGCAATATATTTATGTGTATGCCTGCAGTAAAAAGCACACTATGTGCGTCTTTGCGACCGATAAACGATAAACGGTTTCTTTGAAGTATATTATAATGTATGTATATCGTTTGTGTGCCTGTATGTATTCATGTCGGATGAAATATTTTTAGAATCATGCATTTCTGTGTTCTAGTTATGAAAGATGCTCCTGATACGTCCAAAGCTAAGATACAACTGTGCCAATAAAATGTATTTGCTCAAAATTATTTACTTTTATTTGACCCCGCATCCATTTCTCAGTACACTATTGACATCTTTGAACTTAGTACTTTAGCGTCCAGAATACCATGTTATTTTGCAAAGGTCTGCTAGAATCGATAAGATTGTAGAACACCGAGCTGGTGTGCTATTGCATCAGCATATTTAAGTCAGACAGTCAGACACAACGTACGAAAAACATAATAATGCTAAGTTTTAGATTATTTTTAATTATATTTTCTATTCCTGTACCTACCGTTAGGCCTACACAGGGTGACATCAATATGTTTGGTAATTAAAGAAACGACATTGCGCAAAATTCATAGTTATGATGAGATTAGGCGACGAGTGTATTGTTTTAGTCGCCTAGTACAAGACATCTAAACACTGATTGTGTACAGTACATTATTATAATATTTGCAAAGTATTAGTGCAAGCGCACATACACACACAGGCTTTATAATTCCATGCAGTCTTTCTCTGTACACAATAGCTATGTATGAATATACTTGGTATCAGTACATGCATAAGTGTGTAGCTGGAACTGTGACGAAATACTTGAGACATAATACAATTTCAAAGCGTTATGCAACCATAGCTCTTTCGAAACTTCTTTGAGCCGTTATTCTGTCTATGTTTAGACGCTGCTATTTACACGTGCAGTACGTGCGTTCACATATTCTTACATATACAATATATACTTACAATTTCATATATATTATAGAGTTATGTATGTATACAATTATGTTGATGAATTGCCGCAAAGCCAATGATGGTGACTACCGTCCTTGAGAAGGGCTGTCGTGCCATGACTTTGCCATTAAAATATGCATATTTGTTGTCTTCTATTTTTATTTCGAATCAATAGAGAGTACTGGCATACGTATGAACCGTATAATGTTGTCTATGGTTACCAATGCTATATTCTCATATTCGATTTTTTGGTCTTTATCATACCATAAAATTGTTGTTATCCAGGCATATCCAAACTGTAAAAATTGTTAAATTCGTGTGTTCTTTCGATATCAGTGTCCGGTTTTCTTGTGTGCCCGAAAAAATTCGTGCAACTATATGAGATATTTTCTGTGAGTGATAGCATTGAACAACTTAAAAGCATATTGTTCTAGTGTTTTTCGTTTGTTGGATACAAATTATTTGTAGTATTACCTCCAGGATTTTGAAAAAACTTTTTTATTTTATTTTTATTTTCTCGAAACTATGCCTGTCTATATGGTCGGCACGATATCTCATGAAGTTTTTATGATTAGATATATTATAAAACTATTTTGTTAAATACTCTTTTATGAAAATGTCATTAGATAAAAAATGTTGGCACACATCCATAGTTGGTCTTGTCGCCCTCTGAACAGCTTTTTCTCAAGCTTTATATACAAAGGTTAAATGAATTTTAATTGTGTCGCAATTACGATCTAACTACCAAATACATAAACATTTTGTGTTCATGTATTTAACGTCACGGCACTCATTAAAGAATTAAAAAAAAAAACAATTTCCAAAAATCTATTATTGAAAACACTACATTTTAAAATTCCGTTATTCTGGATTTTGAATTACTGTATTTTTGGTACTAAATGTTGTATAATGGATTAAACAAATTAAGAAGACGAATCTATCGAAATTGCTATGGTTTAACAAACAGACACTCGTGTTATGCTAAATGTCATTCTAGACGACGTTTCCGTAAATAAGTCAATTATAAAAAATACAATCTATTCGGAATTCTGGTTTGATTTACAGTGTACTCCTCACAAGTTATTTGGTTCTTGGACAATTTCCAAGTTTTTGAAAAGAGATCAAAAATTATTATTATTTTTAAAAAATGTATTACATACATAACTACACTCTTACTCTGTATTATTTAAAATTGCGTGTTATATCTAAACATAAAACCTTCCGAATGTCTATTAAGTTTTAATAACAAACTTTCTTTTTCCACTTTTTTATTACAGATACACCATAAGAAACACCCAAAACGCGTCATTTTCGATCGCTTTCGGCGCGCTTCTTCAAATCTACCGCGAGCGACTGAACCTTCAAGGTAAGTGCACACCATCATATACATTCAGTAAACGAACGCACACATTGTTTTCGATAGAATTTCGAGAAAATGCATTTTTACGCAAAAGCAAAAACCAGTAAATCAAATCTAAAAGATAAAACCTATAAAATATAATATGTATTTGCAAGCGCAAGTGTATTTGTTTAGTTTGTGTATTTTATGTAGCCATACAGAAAAATAATAACATAATAAATTTACGCGAAAGTGAAAATCATTATCTTTTACGGTTTACTGCACTTGCGTGTAGCTCGACAGTCAAGACATCATATCAAAACGCTTAACAAAACAGACGAGTTCATTGAAATGTGTCAGTAAACCTGCAATGTTACTATAAATTATATAACTTCTACAAATACTTAAATTCATTTAAAACCATATAATATATTTTCACTGAAGTATCTATTCAGGGTTTTAATGTTTTTCGATTCAAATCAGTTTGTTTTACGTTACCCATATCTCTATTCACGTTATGTTAATTTTGTCATGATCTTTATATTTAATAAGGGTATTTATATAACACTGATTATTATGAATTTGAGCCGATTGTTTTATTTGCATATAAGATTATATATAATATACAAGCAATTACTAGCGGTAATACATAAAAAATGATGAGTTATTATTGAGTGTAATATACAACATTTGCTATTATATTCAATGTTTTTTCATTTTGTAATACTGATATCTAACTCACACTATTTTTTAACTGCTATTTTTTTCATGTTTTTATGTTATACAAGAACAAACTTGGCCGAATGAGCCAAGAGTGGCGTGGCGACTTTGTTTGATATTTAGTGGAATATGGCCACAGATATTGAAGTTGAAGATTTATGCAAAAAGTGAAATCGATTAAATAAAAATAAAAAGTTTAAATTTAAAAAAAAATCAAATTAGAAATGATTAAAAACATAAACTGTTTTAATTAACTGTATAATAAAATTTACTCCACTCTTTCCCAATAGGAGTAATAGTAGTAATATGTCACATTTTGTATGAAAAAGTTTTTTTAAACAAAAGCTGTTACCAGCTTGAACCGTCTGTATACCACATCTCTCCGTATTTTTTTGGAATTAATAGTATTCAATTTGGACGAGTCTCCATGATTTGCCAAAGGATTTCCGACATTGCCAGAAAGAGTTTGGCGCTCTCATTAGTTTATCGTAGTGGAGTTTATACGGTTAACCTAAAGACCGAGCTTCTCGCACCAGTTATTGATTAAATTATGTGCGTTTTTCAAAAGATCGTATATAGCATGTTTGCCATGGACCTTTTCGAATTCACCATCATTCCTTTGAAACTTTGAAATTGCGGCGGAATTCAACATTCAACCTGATTTTTAACTTATAAAAACTAAAACACAATAAACATATTTTTCTTAATTTTTACTAAATCATTTTATTTAAAACACCTGTTATGCGGTTTATTTTAAAAGTGTTAAATGAAAAGTTGAACTTTTTTTATATAAAGTATCTGTTATTCTTTCTATAAGCTAAAATTACACCTGAATAGCTAAACGCGCAGTTCCGAAGAAATTCACAAGTGGCCTCTGATTACATTGTCTTGATATAAACTCATTCAATTTATATACGCACAATGAATGATAACACAAAACGACCTATTAGCCAAACGTAAACAACTTAAAACACACTTAGCGTTCTTAGAATAACACACACACACAAATATGACACTGTGTTTTTGTATAACTATGTGCTTTATGCACAAATCTCCAAATCATAAAAACACGGTGGCACCACGGGAATGTCGCAGGCAATACCGAAACATCATTATTGACAAAACAAAAGTTGCACAAAAATAAAATAGACGCCTTACATAAGTTCATGTATTTCTTGTGCTCCATACATATACGACGTGTCTAAGCTGTGCACACGGGCATATATGCTAGTTTCAAATACATGTATTTATATATATATTTATATATGTACACTCAAATAAACTCTTTATATATAATACTAACACAAACACACATTCATACGGCGTGACTTACGGAGAAAATGTCGTTGCGCTCGCGTACACACTTCTAGAAACTTTAATTTCAAGTATTTTCTTGTGCATATATATATACGCTTGTGGTCGACTTAAACGCACAAGTGTTTTGAGTTACCTGTAAAATAGAGCATACGTCTCTACACATTGGAAATCATTATGTTTACATAGTTCAGTATAATATATTCAAATAAAATTATATATTATATATTATATTATATATATATAGCATATATAGCATACGAAGAAAATACAATGACCGCACAAGATCATGCAATGTCATCGAGTTGTTTTGTGCGAACATCCATATTCTTTGGTAATATGCAAAATAAACAAAATCAAAAGACAGCACATTGATATTCCAGGCACCACAAAGTTTGTCATATTCTATAGAAATTACCAGTTCATTTTCCATAGTACCAGTAAATCAATGCAGACTTAAACTAATCAATGTGACTAAGCTAATTTAAAATTAGCTATACTTACATTATTATAATATAAATATAATATAGTTAATAAAACGGTCGCCTGAGATTGTAGATTTACTGCTGCTGCGAAGTTTTTTTTATGTATGCGGTCTCTGGCTGAGACAAAGAAGACGGCGGAACACCAACAGAATGTAGGCGGACTACTTTAGTACAAACAAACGGTTCTTATACATATGTATATATTCAGTGAATCACGAATGTAAGATGCGGCGTGTTGTGCACGAGCAAGGTTAAGATCATGACCGGCAGTCGTTTTGAATATTAAATGGAGTCGAATCTGCCCGATCGATTGGATATGACTGACTGATATGCTATGTTATTTTATCTATTATAATAATATTATTCCAAATTCCACAACCACAGAGACTATTACTAGCAAAACTACACTAGATTATAACGACTTCCACGACCAGAATATGATGGATTGATAAAATGCTTTAAAGTACTTAAACAAGAACTAAAAAAACAAAATCAAAGAAAGTTTCAGTGCCTAAAAGACTATATTACTGTGCGAATGAAAACCCATGGGACACTTTTTTTAAAGTAGTATCGATTTTATCAATATTCTGATTAAAAATGCTGGTACCAGAGAACGCAACGAACAGTTTAAAAACACAATGAAGAGGATTAAAAAAGAGGATCGACAGTTATCATTGGAAAACTATTTGATATATTTATCTAAACATGGCTTTATTCCCACATTTAATGCACAAGTGTACTACTTCCTGAGCAATTTGGATTTTGTAAACAACAATCGACATGTCATCAATTGCTACGTCTAACAAAAGCTATTTAAGTAGCCAAAACTCGTAGACAATCTACGGGAGTTCGATTCTGTCTGACATGATGGCCTCATCCACTAAATATGTGCTGTGAATACTCCAACATATATCGCCAAGCTACTAGACTCATTTCTGACGAATATATACTTCTCCGTATCGGTTTCTGGTACGACCTAGGACATCATACCGATTCCAGCTGGTGTTCCACAGGGCTCAGTGCTAGGTCCGATGTTGTATAACATTTTCACCGCAGATGTACCCACTCCCATATATTGCAGCATAGCTACTTATGCTGACACAACCCTCTTTACATAAAGTATAAGTTCTAACGCTGTTAGTAGACGCATTGGCAAGGCTTTGGTGACGTTGGAACAATACTTCACAAAATGGAAGATCAAAGTGAACGTTGATAAATCACACGCTAACGCTTGGCCGAAAAATCATTTGGCAATAATCTGCAACTTATCTTGGTGTAATTTTAGATGAAAATCTTACTTACCGCACACTAGCAGAAGTATTAAAAAGTTAAAATTCACGTGGAGGTGGTGTATCTATTTTACTGAGACGTAACAAAAACATCGCCACATCACCAATTTAACGTTAACGTTGTCGTCGAAACAACACAAGGCAGCATCCGATTCTCATTGGTGTATTGTCTTAAATACACCCAGCACTATAAGGACGACATCCAGATACTGACATCTGGACAAAGTTTATTTGTCGTAATCGGTTACCTAAGCACATATCATGGAACTGCGTTGGCCAAAATACCGCAGGAAAATGTTCTTTGATTTACAGCAAAGAGGACACTTTTTCATACACACACCACTTGACCCGACCAACTACCTGGCGCATACAAATCGACACCTTTCCGATCTAACAATAACTATTATTACAAACACAACTCGCCACTTGGGCCATTTTGTTGTACTTAACGAATTCAACTCAGACCACAATCCATAATAATCCATAATAACGGTTCACACAAATCATTAGCGAAGTCAGAGACAAAACAATACCTCGTCGCAGAGTTAGTTACAAAACCATCGAGCTATAAGATAAAACATAACAGCTGATCGGCAAAGGCAACGAAAGCGAATGCCACATAAAAAAGCCGAAGTACAATTTCTGAACTCAATCATCAAAAATGCTCTGCTGTGATGAATTTCAAAAAACGATATCCGTATTCGATAAAGGCGTTTCGACACAACTACTTTAGACCGCTAGCGCTAAACCAGACCAGCTGTCAACCCGTGCCATTTCATGCCTGACTCACGAAATGTTCATTAAGTGCCGGAACATTGCAACTTACCAACGTGCTGGAAACATGCCAAGGTTGCGGCAATACCCAAATCTCGTAAAACACGCTCTGATCAAACTAGCAAAAAAGTCTGTTAAATGTACTGTGTATGTACATTTACCAAGAAGTCAAAACTCAAAACTCTCACTCGAAAATGATATATGGATGTCATATCTGGTAAAATATGGCGAAATCACGGCTTCAAAAATTATTTTTTTTAAATTACATATTTTTTTTAGATAAAATTAAAAATTTTGACATTATGTCCTTAGTTTTTTCTCCCGATAACATTTGTGTTTTTTTTTTCAAATTTAAATTTTCAAATTGTCTCCCGAATGGTTATTTATTACAGTTTATATATCCAATTTTGTTTAACAAATGTCAGCATAAATTTGTGCCTTTTTTTGAGTTAAGCGATCATATGCAGATCAGGATAAGAGGACATTTTTTTTTATTTATTAGTTTTTTATTATTTTATTATTTTTGTTTACATTTTAATGGTGTTACATGAGAGTTGATTGATCCGTAAGTTCTTTAGAATCTCACTACTTGTTCTGAAATGACTATTCCACAATTTCGATTAGAAATGAAATTAAAATATTTTCATTTGGTGGTAGTTTTGTGGATATGTCTGGAATATTTTTTGTTCATATCGGGTACTGATGATATCAGATTCACCTTTTGCCAAAACCTCTGAAAAAACTCGTCCCTCAAAGCGTTAATTTTATTACTTAAAAACTTTTAATGTTTTGCATTATTAATAATAAAACTTTTTATGATTTTTTAACTGTAATTTTTTGGCCATAGATATAAAAATACAAGTTTGGTGGGTCAATGGACAAACATTTGGCCAGTATTATAACCCTTCCCGACTATATTGTAAAACAAGGTATAGCTTAAAGTCAAATACTAAAATTATATAACATAAATGGATGCTTGTCTTTTTTTGGCTATATGCCAAAAGGAAATGATTAAATTTTACAAAATATAATATATAACTCAAGTTTTGTTATATTATTTGAGTGTGTTTTGAGTTGTCCAAAAAATTAAAACGGTCAGAATTTGAAATATCCACCTAGATTCCGAAACAATATGTTCTTATTTCTTTATATACCTTTTTAAAATAATAAGTACATTGGCACGCAATGTTGGTGATTGTTTATACTTTATAAAACAAAAACATTTTGTATGTTTATAGCTTATAAAATCTTAATTCCTGATGTTGCAACATGATAACGCTTCATAATTTTACAAGTGTCAGTTTGTCTATATCTGTCGAATGTGTTATTTACCCTTGTATCGTATCCTGAGTTAACCTTTACTCACAGTACAAGTTTTACCCATCCTAAAATATTCAAAATGTAATCATGTCTAATAAATAAATAAAAAATTCGATATCATCTAATAATCAGATGCCATTTTTTCCATATATAATAAAAAATATACAATAACATATCAAACATAAATATTATATTATATAAATGTTAATGTCTTTAATAATACTTTCTTGTTATATTTTTTACTTATACGATGCAAGTATAACATCAAACTAATTTCCGGAATGTTCCACAAATAATAATAATAACTCGCGGGTTCGTTGGCTGCGACACACTCTTTAAGTGAATGCTCGAAAGAGAACAGCGCGTGCCCGTGTTTTTCTTGATTTTGTTTATATGTATTTTGTTCCAAGTTCCAAGTCGACTGCGCACACACGAACAAAACTGCGTCGCATAGTATCGGTGGAGCAGCAAAAAGAGTACAACAAATTTGCCCGAGTGTGCCCAGTTGAATAACGTAAATAGTACAACAAAATTATTTTGTATAAATAATGTTTATCATGTTTCGTGCACTTTGAAGAGTGTTGTTTTTGCTTCTTTGTGTGTGCATTGGAACTTTCTTCGTTCTACGATAATTAAATTGTATGTTTGTATTATATTTATTAACATTTTTAACGACAAGCGAGCACCTCGAATGCATTTTATGATCACAATTAAAACAACGTGTTTGGCAGAAATGTGGTAAATAATCGGTTGTGTTGGCCCGGTGCCATAAGACACACTCATACACTCAAGCATGAAATATATATAAATAATTCATATTGATCGTATCTGTGTGTGCGCGCAATTTTCAAATCATAAAACTCATTTCACTTCAACAAACATTCTGAATTTGCGCAAAATAATAAATAGAACGTATTTTACAGATGGGTGACGTTGACCCGGAAACATTGCTCGAATGGCTGTCCATGGGCCAGGGCGACGAGCGCGACATGCAACTCATTGCCCTCGAGCAGCTGTGCATGTTATTGCTGATGTCCGACAATGTGGACAGATGTTTTGAAAGTTGTCCACCACGAACTTTCCTGCCGGCTCTGTGCAAAATCTTCTTGGACGATATGGCACCCGAGAACGTGCTTGAGGTTACCGCACGTGCCCTTACATACTACCTGGATGTGTCCGCCGAGTGCACACGTCGCATTGTTGCCATTGATGGCGCCATCAAAGCAATCTGCAATCGTCTGGTGGTCGCCGATCTAACCAGTCGCACTAGCCGAGATCTGGCCGAACAGTGCATTAAAGTACTTGAATTGATTTGTACCCGTGAAGCGGGTGCTGTATTTGAAGGCGGTGGCCTTAATTGTGTTCTTGCCTTTATCCGAGACTGCGGATCACAGGTGCACAAGGACACACTGCACTCGTCTATGGCAGTTGTGTCCAGACTATGCACAAAAGTTGAACCACAGAGCGTTAGTATTCAGACGTGTGTAGAGAGTTTGAGTACACTGCTTCAGCACGAGGACGCACTAGTCGCAGACGGAGCACTAAAATGCTTTGCTTCAGTAGCTGATAGATTTACACGCAAGGGTGTCGATCCGGCACCGTTAGCCGAATATGGTAAGGGAGATTTAATAGAATAATCGAAAATGAAGAAATGTAATGGTATTATTTTAGGATTGGTGGCGGAGCTCCTTAATCGTTTGAGTAATGCTGCCGGTCCGCAGCCAGGGGCATCATCTTCTAATCATGGATCTCAGGAGGGCGTCAGTCCACACCCGAAATCACAGACTTCTGAAGCAAATCGATCCAGTCAATCGATATCTACGACAATATCATTGTTGTCGACTCTGTGTCGCGGTTCGCCGACCATTACACATGTAACATATTTATTTTATTTTATTTTTATATAATTTTAAAAATTGAATTTTAGGATCTTCTGCGTTCCAATCTACGTGACGCCATGGAAAGAGCATTGAAAGGAGACGAACGTTGCACTCTCGACTGTATGCGTCTGGCCGATCTGATCCTATTATTACTGTTCGAGGGCCGTCAGGCTCTTGCTCGTGTAGGCTGTGTACAGGGACAACTTGTACCTCGTGTACGTCGTGCAGACTCTAGTACCGAACGTACTCATCGACAGCTAATCGATTGCATTCGCAGCAAAGATACGGAAGCATTAATCGAGGCCATCGAAACGGGCAACATAGATGTAAACTGTATGGACGACGTTGGTCAGACTCTTCTGAACTGGGCCTCAGCCTTTGGTACCCTTGAAATGGTCGAGTATCTATGTGATAAAGGTGCAGACGTGAACAAAGGACAACGCAGTTCATCTTTACACTATTCTGCTTGCTTTGGACGTTCTGGCATTGCCAAGGTTCTGTTAAAGCATGGCGCAAATCCGGATTTACGAGATGAAGACGGAAAAACTCCACTAGACAAAGCACGTGAACGCATTGACGAAGGGCATCGTGATGTTGCCGCAATACTACAGTCACCCGGTGAATGGATGTCAGCTGGGCGTACAGATGCAAAATCAGAAAGTGAAGAACCCGCTGAACCGCGTGGTGACTCTGAAATGGCACCAATTTACTTGAAGTTCTTCTTGCCAGCCTTTTGCAAGTCATTTCAAAATACTATGTTGAGTAGCGTACGACGTTCTAGTTTGGGTAGGATTTCTGTATATTTTATCTTTAATTTAAGATTGTCTAAATTTAAATGTATGTTTTTATAGGTCTTATCAAAAAAATGGTTCAGTATGCCCAGCCCGAACTGCTGTCCTCATTATGTTCCGTGCAGAACGAGAATCTTGGCACACTTTTAGTGGAGGTTGTTGCCAGTGTGCTCGACAACGAAGTAAGTGCGGTTTTGCCAAATAGTTATCAGCACTCTCTAAAATTTCCACTCTCTATCTATATATACGTATATTAAAACACCGTTCACCGGATATCAGATTTGCTACAGTTGGCCGCCCCTGCAAAACGGGCGCCAGCAAAAACTGGCCAACCTGGTGCAAAATGCTAAACAGCAGCGTAGCATTAATACGCAACGCTACATTTTGCCACCACCTCTAAATAAAATGGCGGTAACACAAAGTTCATATTATGTTCTCTGGTTGCATTGCATTGTGTTCCTAGTTTAAAATTTATTTTTTGTCTCTTCTGATCATGATTTTGTTTCTCTAATTTGATGTTGTGATTTTATGTTCCTATTTATTATTTTTTTTTTTTGTTTATTTTTGTTTATAATTTCTTTATTAATTTATTGTCCGTGAGTGCGTGTGTGGTTTAACAGTGTCTATAAACACGAATTTCCCTGCCAACTCAGCGAAACGGACATGCTTTACGAGACTGCCGGGGCTTCTCACCATTGCGATGAGTCACAATTTTCAACCTCCACAATCACTGACTACTTTATTTTTGTTTTATTTTTTTTATTACTTTTTTTTTGTTATTACTGAATAATCGGAACAATGGCAATGACAACGGCAATGGGTATGGATTTTATGTTGCTGCACTCTGTTTTTGTTTCTTTCCTTTTTGTTGTTGGGTTGCCTAGCTTTAAAAATATCTTTTTATCACTTATTTATTGATTGCGTACTGTTAGGATGACGAAGATGGTCACCTTGTCGTGCTGATCATAATCGAAGAGTTGATGTCCAAGACACAGGATGAATTTCTGGATCACTTTGCAAGACTTGGTGTTTTCTCAAAAGTACAGGCGCTTATGGGAAATGTAGCCGATTTAGATGTTGATATGATTAAATCAATGGATTCATTGATGCGTGGTAAATACTTAATAATATTTATAAAACATATTTTATAAAATTAAAATGATTTACAGATGATTCAGTGGATGATGCCAAGGAAATTCTTCAAGGCAAAGCGTATCACTGGCGCGACTGGAGTATCTGTCGTGGACGTGACTGTCTGTATGTCTGGTCAGACTCAGCTGCTCTGGAACTATCAAACGGTTCGAACGGTTGGTTCCGATTTATTCTGGACGGAAAACTAGCAACCATGTACTCCAGCGGTAGTCCTGAAAATGGAAGCGATAGCTCAGGTAATTTTTGTTTAATGTCTATTGATATCGTTATAATTTTTTTATGTTATTTACCAAGTTGATTTTGTATTTCATCTGTTTATAATTTGCATTTGAAATGTGAAATTCTGATAAATTCAAATAATGTACACCAGAATAACTGTAGTTTCGATCGATTTTTTCAAAATTTAAACATTACATTCACGTTTTGTGTTCTTCAATTTTCTCGTTTAGGCAAAGTCAGAAGTATGGAGTCTATAACTAGTGAAGGTGAGTTCATTTCGATGTGTAGGATGCGCTTGTCATTGTTCAGTAAATGTGTGCAATTGAAATTGTGTTTTGAGCATTTTTTAGCATGTTCTTTACAGCAAGATTACCTTTGACGAGGACAAACTGTTTGATTGAATTCTGCAAAATGAATACTGCATATTTTGTTCTTTAGATCTATAAAATTGCTAAAAAGTTTCAAGTTAACATAGCGTTGTTTCATTTATTCGCAGAAAATCGTGGTGAATTCCTGGAAAAATTGCAGCGTGCCCGTGCTGCTGTTCGTGCCGGTTCCAGTTCTCAGCCCATACTTAGTACACACGGACTACTGCGGCTGGTCGTTGGTAATTGGGTACTACAAAGCCAAAAGGATAATCAGGTGCACATAAATAATACCGAAGGACATCAGGTTACCATTCTACAGGATGACTTGCCGGGTTTTATTTTCGAAAGTAATCGAGCCACAAAGCACACATTTACCGCTGAGGCTTCTTTGGGACCAGATTTTGCGTCGGGTTGGACACAGACACGTAAGAAGAAGGTTCGTTCAAAAGCCGAGGTGCAGAAATGTCAGGTGAAGAGTATGGCTCGTGATCTGTACAATCGTTACTTTAAAGCAGCTCAGGCTGTGCCCCGTGGAGCTGTTGCCAAGCTGTCGACCATTGTGCGTCATATTGAAGAATCACTGGAGGAGCAATGTACTCCACGGCCTTTCCAGCCAGAATCCGAAACCGGAACGCTGCCATGGCAGGAAAAACTAAAGAACTCTTTAATTGAGTTGTCTAGTCTACTTCATGAAGACGGTGTGGTGAGTGCCTATGAAATGCACAGCTCTGGACTGGTTCAAGCACTGGTCGCTGTGTTATCGAAGAACTATTGGGAGTCTGGAATTACAAGGAATAAGGCAAATAAACTACAGAAACAAAGAATTGCAATTTTTAAACAGTGTATTCAAAATGGAGAGGCCAAGAATACAGCTAGCATATTGGTTCAGAAATTAGTTTCCGTACTTGAGAGTACCGAAAAACTGCCTGTATACATGTACGATGCACCCGGCACAGGATATGGACTACAAATCCTGACAAAACGTTTGCGATTCCGTCTGGAGCGTGCCTCATGTGAGACTACACTATTTGACCGCACTGGTCGTACCTTGAAAATGGAACCACTTGCAACCGTTGGACAATTGGCTAAATACTTGCTGAAAATGGTCGCAAAGCAATGGTACGACATGGAACGAGCAAACTTCTTGTTCTTGAAGCGATTAAAGGAAGGTCCTAACACAGTTCTAAAGCAGCAATTCGATTTCGACGAGAACGGTTTGATCTATTTTATCGGCACGAATGGCAAGACCACGGAATGGGTGAATCCTGCTCAGTACGGTCTTGTAAATGTAACCTCATCCGAAGGTAAACAACTTCCGTATGGAAAACTAGAAGATATTCTATCTCGGGATAGTGTCAGTGTGAACTGTCACACACGTGACAATAAAAAAGCTTGGTTTGCCATTGATTTGGGAGTGTTCATTGTTCCGACAGCGTACACTCTGCGCCATGCTCGTGGATATGGTCGATCAGCGCTACGAAGCTGGTTGCTACAGGCATCCAAGGATGCCGTTAACTGGGTGACTCTTCTGACGCATACTGACGACAAAAGTTTGTCAGAACCTGGCTCCACTTGTACCTGGCCCATCGACTGTACTCCTGATGAAAATCAGGGCTATCGACACGTACGTATCCAACAGAACGGTCGGAATGCTTCATACCAGACTCATTATTTAAGTTTATCTGGGTTTGAGATCTACGGTCGTGTTGTATCCGTTTGTGAGGATATGGGAAAAGCTGCTGTAAAGGAGGCTGAGGCTAAAATACGTCGAGAACGTCGTTTGATTCGTTCGCAACTAAAACACATTACAACTGATGCTCGTGTTGTGCGAGGCGTTGATTGGCGATGGGAAGACCAGGATGGAACACCTGCCGGAGAGGGAGTTGTCACTGGTGAAATCCATAATGGTTGGATCGACGTGAAATGGGATCATGGTGTCCGTAATTCTTATCGTATGGGAGCCGAGGGCAAGTACGATCTAAAATTGGCAAATTGTGATAATTTACCGTTGCTTGAGACCAGCAGTGCCGCTGCCTCAAATAGTCTTGTGCCTACAACAACAAAAAAAACAGAAAAAACTAGCATTTTAACAAGTCGCAAGTCAAGCTCAACGCCTAGTCTGCCAGAGGCAACCGACTGTCAACTGAACAAAAATTCCGTGTCATCAACAGAGCAAGCTGCCTCAGCCGATAATCTTGCATGGAAACAAGCTGTTGAGACAATTGCAGAGAATGTGCTTTCATCAGCCAAGTCAGACATTGTATCAGGTTCCGATACCCGTAATGCGACCAACCAGACCGAAGTTTCGGTGGTTGTACACGCACTTCGAGAACTTGAGAACCACCAAGATCTATCGCTTATAAATCACACACCGGTAACACTACCTACCGTATCAGATTTAGCTACGATCACCGAGAACTACACGTTGAACAATGATAACATCAAGAATAATGCCACAACCAGCACTACATTCTTACGCCAGCAAAGCTATCCAGAAGAACAGAAAGCATCAAATCTGGAAGCTAATAATAAAATGAACGCCAGCAATTCTGTGAACAGCATCAGCAAGGCATTGCTTGGTAGTCTACGTGCCAGTTCTGGACCCAAGGTATCGCAACTCTCATGCGAAGCTCTTGAAGTGATCGATAAGATGCGCGAAGGAGTTGACATGATTCGCAACAATACAAACAATATTTTATCATCTGAAATATTATCGATTCCACAGACAAGTCTCATGCCACAGTCGGTAAAGATATCCATGCAGAAACATCAGGTTGATCCAAACGAAATTATCGATGTGGAAAAGTACCGAAAAATTAGACCGATTCATGTAATCAAGCAACGTCAAATGCACCCAACCGATGATGCGTGTGCTTCACCATCCAACATCAAAGAACGAGATTCAACTAATAATAGCAAGAACAGTAATGTGGTCATTCCGCCTCCACCATCTTCAGCGGTCGTTTCAGCTGTTTCCCCAACAATTGGCTCAATCGCATCTGCTGTCACTGCGGACGCTTCTTCCCCGTCAAATAATACCAACAACGCAATGGTAGTCGTAAATCCGATGAGCGTAAGCGTACCAAACCTAACTTCGTCCAACAATGATAATTCAAATCATATCGAGTCGGCCACTCCACCTGGACTCCTAGAAACCTTTGCTGCAATGGCCAGACGTCGCACTTCACAGGGCAGCGGCTTCCAAACGAACAACCAAGTCATCAGCAATGCAAACATAACAAACAATCAGAATGCCAGCTTCTTCCCACGTGGACCGAATTCAGTGACCAGTCTAGTTAAATTAGCTCTGTCTAGTAATTTCCATTCTGGTCTACTAAGCACCGCTCAGAGCTATCCAAGTCTAACAAGCTCTGCAAACACAGCCAGCAATGCCACATCTACTGCCATTGTACCAGTTTCATCGGGAGGACAACAGGCTCCATCATCGATCAATCCAACGCTAACAATGAGCTTAACTTCAACATCAAGTGACAGCGAGCAAGTATCACTTGAAGATTTTCTGGAAAGCTGTCGTGCACCGACATTGCTCGGTGAACTAGAAGATGACGATGACATGGAAGACGACAATGATGACGAGGAGAACGAAGACGAATACGAAGAAGTTGGGGTAAGTTATGTATGTTTAACGAATCATCCGTAGCAAAGGTCTTGCACCTGTACAACTGTTGCACTTCCAAATTATCACAGATTTATTAATTTTATGTATGTTTTACAGAATACTCTTCTTCAAGTGATGGTATCCCGAAATCTACTAAGTTTCATGGATGATGAAACGCTAGAGAATCGCCTAGCCGCAGCCGGAAAGCGAAAGTCCTGGGATGATGATTTTGTCCTAAAACGACAGTTTTCTGCATTGATTCCGGCCTTTGATCCGCGTCCAGGTCGTACGAACGTTAATCAAACATCTGATTTAGATATTCCAGCTCCTGGATCAGAAAGTGATTCACATAGTTCATCTGTGGCTGCTATCGCTCAACCATCTTTGTCGCTTGTTCTTAAAGGACCGAATCTAAATGGAATTGCTGATGTCGAAATAGCATTAACTAATCCGGAATGGACTATCTTCCGAGCTGTTCAGGAGCTTATTCAAGTGTCTAGCCTGAGCAAACAAGATAAAATGCGTAAAATTTGGGAGCCTACGTTTACAATTGTCTACAAGGAAGTGTCAAGCAAGGATGAAGATAGCGGTGAGGATGGTAAAAGTACACCTGTTGTACAGTCCGTTCGAAGTGGTGCCTCTACATTGTCACCAAGCTCACCGTCACCAGTAGCTCCAGCAGTGCTCCAGTGCACCGTAGACGATGTCCTGCAATTGCTTACACAACTCAATGCCATCAATATACAGCCTAAGGAAGTTACAGCCGAGACAATCGCCACTCCGGACACTGTTCTTATGCCTGATCTGTTTATGAGCAAGAAAATCACCAATAAACTGCAACAACAGATTCAGGATCCACTCGTTTTGTCGAGCAACAGTTTGCCTACGTGGTGCGAGGATTTAAACCAGTCCTGCCCATTCCTGTTTCCTTTTGATACGCGTCAACTGTACTTCAATTGTACTGCCTTTGGAGCATCACGCAGTATCGTATGGTTACAGTCACAACGAGATGTGACGTTGGAACGTCAGCGTATGCCTGGATTAAGTCCTAGACGTGATGATCAGCACGAATTCCGTGTAGGTCGATTGAAGCATGAGCGTGTAAAGGTTCCGCGTAACGAGAATCTTCTCGATTGGGCCATGCAGGTGATGAAAGTACACTGTAATCGCAAGTCTGTGCTTGAGGTGGAATTTGTGGGCGAAGAGGGCACCGGTCTGGGTCCAACACTAGAGTTTTACGCTTTAGTTGCAGCAGAACTACAACGTGCCGATCTAGGAATGTGGTTATATGATGATGACCAATCTCTTACAGAAACAGAAATCGATCTTGGTGAAGGAGCCAAACCGGTTGGATACTATGTACGCCGTGAAAGTGGCCTGTTCCCGGCACCACTGCCACAGGATTCGGAAATATGCGAGAAGGTCAGCAAGTACTATTGGTTCTTGGGTGTATTCCTGGCAAAGGTTTTGCAAGACGGTCGACTCGTTGATTTGCCATTATCAAATAGTTTCCTACAGCTTTTGTGTCACAATAAAATCCTATCGAAAACACGAAATATTTCGCTCCTCGCAACTAAGGGCAGTGATGACATTATGGCGTGCAGTATTGTGTCCGAGGAAAGTGATCGTGATTTGGCGGATTCATGCTCTAAGATGCTGATCAGTGAGTTTCCGGAAGCATGTTGGTACGATGGTGTACTGACTCAGGATAACTTACATGAAATTGACACGATTCGTGCTGACTTTTTACGTGAACTACAGGAAATTGTTCAGGAGAAGCAAAACATTGAGATGAGTGCCACAATGTCGTATGCCGAAAAGCAACAACGAGTCAATGAGCTAAGGCTGAATACAAAGAGCGGTCCAGTTGCCATTGAAGATTTGGCCCTTACGTTCACTTACCAGCCGAGCTCAAAGTACTACGGATACGATTCCGTAGATCTACTACCTAATGGCTCCACAATGGATGTATCGATAGAAAATCTCGAGGAATACGTAGAGCTGATGATGAGTTTCTGTCTTCAGGATGGTATTGCCAAGCAGCTGGAGGCATTCCATAAGGGTTTTTGCCACGTATTTCCACTGAACAAGTTAGCTGCCTTTTCACCTGATGAGGCACGAATGATGCTATGCGGTGAGCAGAATCCCGAATGGACTAGGGAGGATTTGATAAGCTACACCGACCCCAAACTTGGCTATACCAAAGAGAGGTACATTGTTTGTTTTAGTATTTTGTCCTGATCAATAATATTTTTTTTAATTCCAGTCCTGGTTTCATTCGTTTCGTCAACGTGTTGATGGACATGACTGGTATTGAGCGAAAAGCGTTCCTGCAATTCACCACTGGTTGCAGTAGTCTGCCACCTGGTGGACTGTCCAATCTACATCCTCGTCTTACGATTGTTCGTAAAGTAGATGCAGGTGCCGGCAGCTATCCATCGGTCAACACGTGCGTACATTACCTAAAACTGCCAGACTATCCAACCGAGGAAATACTCAAGGAACGCCTGCTGACCGCCACAAAGGAGAAGGGTTTTCATTTGAACTAATTTTATACCCTCAAACACACACATACACACGACGGTATGATCGTGTCTGGTAAAAAAAACCACCGTAATCAATATATAACAAGAAATATAAAAAATGTATTTTGTAAAAAAAAAATATTTTTTATTTTACTCTCCAATTACCATACAATATCAAATAACAAATCTACAAATCAAACAATTATAAAATGGATTTTTTTAGAATGTATATAATTACAGCGCTCGTTGCATTACATCAAAAGAAAATTAAACAAAAAACAAATATTTACAATTAAGTAGACATTAAATTCAACGAAAACTTTCAAATTATTAAATAATGTGTAGCGTCTAAGGTTTTTACATTTAAATCAAATCGCAACTATACTTTCAGAAGCATGTTTTTTTTTGTTATTACTACACAAATTACACATGACTATAATAATTGATATAAACATAATAATAACTATGATAATAATGATACTTAATTTGTTATGGCGTTACCATTTGCGGACGTCCACTCTAGTTGTGTAATTCAGATTCAATAATATACCGATAAAACGGACACTTGCACTGAGCATCCTCAGCACTATACACCTAATGTCTCTCACCTATCAGTTTCTAGAGTTTATATGAAAATAGTGTAATATACATTCATATTATATTATACTATATATATTATTGTTCTAAACAATATCCTTATCGCGTTGCTGTATAAATTAACTTCAACGCGAACAAATTTCAAGAGATGCATATGTTTCTTATCAGAATTATTAATGTCCTATATATTGTAATAAATATTTCATACGCATCAAAAACTTATAAGTGATACACAAAATAAAATTGCTATCTATACACCTAAACGAACATAGTTTATTTATAATAATAAACATTTATGGTAATGGGATATTTATTTATTAATTGATCACCGCTAAGAGTGTGTGTGTTTTTTTGTATCACGCTTGACCCATTTAAATATGAATGTAAGTTGTAAGTTATTACCAACACATACATACAAAAACTGAAGAAAATATTGTTGAGAATAATATTATATATATATATATATATATAGAGAGAGAGAGAGAGAGAATACTACACTACACAAAACAAAATGTTTGATTATAAACTTTTATTTAAGAAATAATAAATAAATAAAAATAATAAAATATGTTGAATTATTACAAACAGGAGAATGTATAGATTCAGTGCTAAGCCACTACTATTAGTGCTTCTGTGCTCTAACAGAATTGATGGCATCAATGTCCCGTTATTCCATATCAATAACCTATTTCATAAATTGGCTATTAATAGCAATTGTGACATACTGATTTAAAGTACTACATTCTAAAAACACTTCTGTCTGCCTCGAATCAAACCGGGTTCAGTAATAACTTATGGTTGGCTTTTCACGAAAAATCAGAGAATAGCGCATAAACCTTGACAAAAAATTCTGTCAGCTTATTAAAATTGGTCTCATCTCATTGGATCCAGTAATCCCTTGTGGGACAGAGGGCCAGTGTGCAATACCGCACACCGGATTCATTGACCATTACGGTTGCACACGAGTGGTGGTGGTCATGCTAATGTGCTGTTTCTGCTGTGCTACTCCTATTGGAGCTGCTGTGATCTAACACTCACAACATATCCCCGATGGAAAGGAGTCTTTATTTGCCCTGACGCGACTCTAACAACTTTGCAGTGCAAATGCGCATATTTTTGAGATATCTCTATGCACCCAGATCTATCTTCTTGCTATTTATATTCAGAATCGTGAATCATCAACGCCATCATATTATCGTTCTATACAGGGTGCGTGTGTATATGTTAATAGATGATATTAATGTTCCGTCATTCCAAACCAATATCCTATTTTGCGAATGACAACAACCTTTTAATGAATTTGTATTACGGCGGCGCACTGACACTGCATATTTATATATTTAATTCTATACCACTTTTGCATCATGAAATCACAAACAATTCTTTGCACTCATTCGGATGGTTTTTTTCAAATGTCTTGTAATGTAATAATTATATAAGTTTCTTTGATCCCTATTCGGGACATAGGGCATCAGCAACAAAGTTGGGGAACTAAACGCGGTTGGCGGCCAAAGCCTTTATCGCCGTCCACTTCGTTTGAGCGAGAGAAGATATCCCTATCGCACTCCACTATTCACGACGAAGCTGTCGGAGAGCTGCCCATTATCTGATTGATTATCTTCGGAGGTACGCTCCGGCGTTGCAATGCGTGCCAAATCGCTGTTCGGTCGACTGTATCAGATAATATAACCTTTGCCAGTATCTTGTAGACCACGGTCAGCAGACATATACCCCTCCAGTTATCGCAGCTGCCCAAGTCCAAGCGTCAGGAATAAACTCGTCCTCCCATGCCTGTACTAGCATGGGGAGAAGGATCTCCGTTGAAAGTGAATGTAATTATTACTAGACTCTAATTCTACTTTTATTTATTATTTGTTGTTTAAAAACATTTTTTATCAGAGATATAATGATATAACTACAATTATCATTATTTCTCTGATAAAATAAATATTGAAGAACATTAATGTCCTCAATTAATATAATCACATGCACCCTGTATAGAATAATAAGTGTATGATGGCGTTGATGATTCACGATTCCAAATACAAAATAGCAAGATACATCTCGGTGCATGGATATATCTTAAAAATATGCGCATTTGCCCTGCAAAGTTGTTAGAGTCGTTGGCTTCGACACCTTTTGCGATATAATCTAAACGGCCGCTGCAATGTCTCTTGTCACGTATTTGTTTCTATGTACAACAAACATCCGATAGCTTGTCTGTATCTGTATCTCATTCATGAGCATAAATACCTCACACGGATTCGTGCGATATGTCAAGCTCAGTTCTCTCGATATATCGAGTCTGAACTTTCCGTCATGATTATAGATGCTTCATAAAGGCCCTAGCAATAGCTTATGAGTTGTGGAGCATTGCTTGCTACTAGTATATCGTCCACGTATACCAAGACGTATATGATTTTGCCTGCTTTTTCCAACTTCATGCTCATTAGCACCTCATGGAGTGTATGGTTCCACACCCGCACCGACTTCTTCAATCAGTAGATACACTTCTTGAGCATACACTCCTTCGGTTGCCTCATGTATATTTCATCCACCGTTCAGGAATTCCGCATTCGCATCAAATGATGAATGTCCAGCTGCGATTATGAGCAGCATCCTGAATGGTGTGTGTCGCACACCACATTGGTGCGAAAACTTCTTCGTAGTCTGTACCGTTATTTTGGCTGAAACCCTGCGCGACTAACGTGGCCCGGAATCGCGCTGGATTTCCCTTTCTGTCGGTTTTCAACTTGACCCAACGAGCTTTTTTCCCTCCTGCAGATCACCCAATTCGAATGTTTCTGTCTGACGCAAAGACTTAAATTCTTCTTTCATTGCATCAATCAATTTCTGCTTATCTGCTGATGGCATTGAATGTTGCCGGTTCGCAGTTCAGCGCGACGTTGATGTCGCTATAATTGGTGATCTGTCCAAAATTGTTCCGCGTCGATAGACGAAACATACCAGCTGGATTAACGTTATTATCCTCATGAGATACGTACGTATCAGAATCACTTGCCTTAGATTCACTCTGATGCATCCTAGAATTCTGTGTCCGAATGCTACTCCTGAGTTTGACTGGTGACCGCTAGCTCTCGTTCTGTGGCCGCTTCGCCAAACTCTGCAGTTTGACATTCTGAGGTTTGTTTGTGTTTGCATTGGTTCGCAAACGTCGCTGTGAACGAAATCTGGAATATACGTTGATCTCATTTGGGAATTTCGTCCGGCCATCTTCCCGTTGAAGCATACAGTGCGTCAAGTTCATAGGCCTTCTCGCAGGGCCGATACTTCATTCCGTCAACCGTTGACTGAGACTTTTTTGGCATTTCCAGGTCCCGATGTCCAAGAACCCGATGCAATTCGTGCATTGTTACACTTCTCAATTGCAATCACTGCTGCATGAACCTGATGTCCCAAAAATACACAGTAAATGATATTACATAAAATCACCAAGCTCGATATGAAAAATCGAAATCATAAGCTTTACAGGATACTATTCCACGACCAAAATCTCGTGCTGCTGGTTGCACCATTAATAATAAAACAGATTTAAAAGAGTCACAGTGTCCTGATTTTAGATTGTCTAACTTACATTTAAAAAACGCTTGACACATATAACACGAAAATAAAATCTATTTCAAAACAGTAAAATTTACCTTTACCGTGAAAATAGCATAAAACAATATCGATGTGTGCGTTTGACGATTATCGTAATCGCAACGTAATACACATGTTTTGGTGTTTGTTTCACGGAAACGCTCCTGATGCTCACAATGCCATTTTTATACGCCGATTTTATAGCAAGATATTGAATTTGTTGGGTTTTATAAAGACAGTCAGGGTGGAAAATTAAATTATCTCAGATCAAATAAAAGCGATTATGAATACAACTTAATATTATATATTTTTCTAAAGTCTCTTATTATCAAAATATCACCTCAAGAATGTGTTATTTGAATCAAATTAAAAGATCTTAAGTAGTAACTTTTAATCAGCTTCAAGAAAGCCATTAACAGTAGAGACCTCAGATACAATCATCATATAATCAAAAATCAAATAATACATTTTTATTTATTTATTCATAATATAAATTAATATGTGTCTTTTTGTTATTAATATAATATAATTACAATTCCACCTAACTAAAATACAGCTTTTTTTAAATAAAACAGATAAATATTATTTGATATTCTATTTATAATGTATTATTTACTTAATGGTATATATTTTGTATATTATTTTAGTATGTTTGTGTATCAGCGTTTTATATGGTTAACTCGAGACTCGCACGGCCCGAGGACAAAGGAAATATTGTAAATAAATCTATAAAATCTTAGGCATATGTAGAATAATTTACTTTGTCATTCATTATTATTTATTAGTGTTCCTTTTTTTCATTATTATTTATGAGTGTTTTAACACACTAAACGACAGAATACTAAATAAGATAAATCGAATATTTTTGTGTGTATATTATTATACTTTTAGAAGTACCGTTCAAATTCTCCGTATAACTTGGGCCAGTACACAAAATACATTATCTTAACATTAACACCAAAAAGCAAACGTAAAACAGCTTGAATAATGGACAGATTTTGAAAACAAAATCTTTTTATGCAAAATTTGCCTATGCCCTAACACAAGTAATAAATATTTTATTATTTATCCATTAAAACCTCAAATCATTCTACTTAAACACTAGAATTATAAATATATATTTAAAATAATAATATAATATTTTTATATTTATTATATATTGCCCGATATTTACAAACAAAATTATTTTTTCACCTACATATAAGGTAAACCTTCTACAAATACATTCCATTTACTAAAAAGTCCGCATCGTGGGCATACGCTCCTTTATTGCCTCGACGGGTCCGCCGTCGCACTACACTCGCACGACATCCGACCAGAATGGCCAGGGCAGCCGTAACAATAATTCCTGTGGATTGGAAAATATTAATTCAATATATTTCTATATATAGATTAGAAAATAATCATTAAGTTTTTACCTAATGTCAGCGATAACACTGCTCCACCGGGCCGATCAGCAGCTCCATCGTGATCGACGAACTCCATGTCGAGGTCATTTTTAATGGCCTTCAGTTGCTCATGGTGGTGATCATCCGAGCCGTGTTTCTCTTTCCAAGCCTGTTTGTTCTTCTTGTGTTTGCGCTGTTTTTTCTTCGGTGCAGGTGGCTCTGTCGGTTTTTCATCTTCTTCATACTCACTGTCTTCAGAATCGTCCGAAGTAATTGCTGGCTGATGTTGGACCTGAACTGCTGGTGACTGAGCTATGGCTGCGACTGCGGCACTTGCTTTTGCCTCTTCTGCTTCGATGGTCTGTGGACTAAGGACGACAGGCTGAATTGGTCGGACTGGCCAGTCGGCACGTTGTTGGTTCGCTCGCATCTGGGACTCGGCTAGTTCTTGCTGCATTTGCAGTTGCTGCTGAGATTGACTGTCCGAAGACGGTAACATGGACTGCTGAGGCCAAGCCTGTGGCAGACGAGGTTCGGGCACCCACTGAGATGCTGCTCCATTGTAGGTATCTTGTTGCATAGGCAGCATGTAAGCATCTCGATTTGGAATGGCGAATGCATTATTAGACACATACTGTTGGGCTAAATTATTGTTATTGTTATTGTTTTTCGGTACTTGAAGGCCTCCTTTGTGGTTGAATATGTGATTTTCGGGTTCTGGAATAGATGGAAATTGAGTTATTATTTATATTAGAGACAATTAATTAGTTGCCCTCGATATCCAGAAGATAAACTAATAATTGATTTTACTATGAACATGTTACCCAGAAAATGTAAATAAAATAATGTAATCAAAATCACCGTTTATAAAAAAAAGTTTTCAATACAAAATAAAATATATAATTAACTGATTTAAATTTATAAAAATCAAGTCAATATTTTTTCATATTTATATAGAACTATTTTCTTTGAATAGTTTTGAGTTCTTAAAATTTTCAGATTTTAAATTTACAGATTTATACATTTATGATATATTTTTGAGTTTTAATGTAACATTTCGTGGTAGTATAATCAGCTCTTCTTTGAATCGTCCTGGTTCTAACATTCAAGTTTAATTGGATTTTAATAAGCTTTGGTGATACAAACGGGTCTTTTTTGCGTCTAGTGTCTTTATGTATAGTTTTCTCATAGTTAAAAGTACGATATATCGTAATATATTTGGAAATACAACTTTTGAATAAATGTTACCGGACAGTCCGAAAAATTAACTTTAAATTACCATAACTCAATATCGTGCGATCTATAATTCTTTAGCTATTGATATGATTTAGTTTTGATTGCGTTTAAGAACAACATCAGAAATGTTCTTAAAAGTTAATTCGTCTCAGATAGGTGGTGTTAAATCGTAAGAGCAACGTTCTAAAATCTTAAATATAATAAGAACAAAACATTAATAATTTAATGTATACGCATTTTTCATATACATTTTAATTATTTTTAACATATTTTTTTTGCATTCACTTGTAAAATACATAAAAAACATTTAAACCAAATCGGCTTATCTGTTTTTCTTTTCTTAAAAATAATTACATTATAATTTCATTGGAACACTTTATCACTCTGTAGCTCCCTTGTGACAATCCTCTCATCATGTATTTATGTTATTATTTATGATCAATAACACCAACCTTCAAAATCTTAATATTATGAGTCATGTTCTCGAATAATAAATAAATATAACAAAAATGCAATATGCGTTGCGGTAAAATGTTGGTCATCGTCATATATACATTCTATATTATATAGCTTTGTCTTTTTACACAAAGTATCCCGCGGCCACGAATTCATATATGAATACTAAAATGATGAGTCAACAAATTGAGCCATGCACAAACATGCATATTTGATAGCATTTTAAAATTTGCCTTTAAAACGTGAACCGTTGTGGCTAAAGTGCGTTTTTATATGTGTTAGATAAATGTTGCGGTGTAATGGAATTGACCACACAAACTACTATTAACGAAATCTTATTTTAGATATACAACATAACTTCTAGACTTGTCAGTTTTATTTAATGTGAATTTTATTGTGGGTTCGATGTATATTTTATTTTACTTTTTTCAAGATAATTAAAAATTATGTATGTAAACATTAAACCTTTTTAGATTGAATGAATTTATTTTGCGTTGGAGGAAACACGAACAATTTGTCCAAGTAGAATTCGTTTGACGATATATACTCGTACATATATTAAAAATTAATAGAAATATAATAGTTTATTGGCTTTGTTAGATGAAATTGTCATCAAATAATAAATGAAACTTACACTGGGTCTGCACGAGACTTTTTATGGCAAGACTTATGTTATGGCATAAAAAAGTCTCGTGGAGACAGCAAAAAGGCAAGACATAAATGATGTCTACGACAATGTCCGGACTTTATGTCTTGTTATTTTTACGTCTTTTTTTGACGTTTCAGAGTTTCAATAAATAATATTCACGTAAACGCGATAATGTTTTTAATTCGTTTAATTTGAGAATTGAGGCTGTAACTAATTAATTATTTTCGTTGGCCATTGTGTAAAACAGAATTATTATATATGTGTAATATTTATTTTTAAAAGACTTCTGCAAATGTCAAAAAATGTTTGTGAAAAATCTGTGTGCGCCATGTTGGACATTTTTTGACGTTTCTGGACATGAAATATCTCCGCACCTAGACATAATTTATGTCTCGTGGAGACTATTTTGTTATATTCTGTATTAAAAAATCTGAAGGTTTTTTCCGAAAAGTAACTCTAAGACTATTTCAGTGAGTTTTGGATTCATCTCAAAGAAATTCGGAATTTTTACGAATATACATGTCCAGAATACTATTTTAGGTTCTATATTTTTATTTATTTTTATTAATGACACGGTCGGTATTATCCGATATTCACGCATATATGATGCGTACATTTTGGTTTTACAACGAGTGTTACTTTTTCTCTTATTATGGAGCCAAAATCTAAAAGCACTAAAAAGCGTCTTTTGTGTTTGGAATGGTTTGTGGACCTAATATGCATATTGCCTCAAGCACATAAGCGCCACAGATCAGATCGGCCAGCACTTAATTAATTTTGCAAATCTAAAAGTACAGTTGCTATTTTAATTGCATGCTTTGTGTTGAGTATTAAAATCATTTAAGAATTCTATTGTGGAGCAATATTTAAACGATTATACTTTTATTAAAAACGCCTTTCGTTGTTTTTTATTTGTTTTACTGTGTAGCTGAGCGGGGTGCTAAGAAAGCGTCAAAAGTATCAAAGGAGGAAGTAACACCATATAATCACGCCGATCCCACTCCAGAAAAACCATCGGCTAAACGCGCCAAGGCAACGCAGTCTTCGCCTTCTGACAATGATGTGGACTTCTAACGGTTTGGAGTTTTTTTTTAATTTAAATTAATTTATTTTTTTCTATTTATGGTGGTTTTTCTTTATATTTTCACATTTTCAGCAATTTTTTTAATGGGTGCCCATAACCGAACCCAAAAAAATACCTGTATACATTTTGTTTGCCCAAAAAAAGCCAAGTTTTACTCTAACGGATGTTTATTTAAAGGGTAAATTGAAAAAACACATAATTAATCCGGACAACTAATTGGAAATGCGTTTATGGTGTCTTTGATACGTTTATTGGTGAATATTATAATAAAACCGTGTTTTTAGGATTACTTTAATTACTTTATTATAAATATAATAAATATATAAGCTCTTATTTAATTTTTTTATTTTCTTTTGTTATTAGTTTTACATTTTAGGTTTTAAGTTTTGAAATCTTTATACGAATGTAGTGCTCATGTATTATAGGAAACTTAATTATTCTTATTAAGTTTCTGTTCATTTGCCAATAAATAAATAAATAAATAATTAAATTATACAGAAAAATTTCTTCAAAATATTACATGTTAAATATTCTTCCGATTAATCGCATTTCCGGTGATTTTAACAAAATTGTTCCTTTTTTATTTTGAAAATTCAAAAGAGGGATTTAGGCAAACTATTCGGTCTAAGAATTTGACATCCTTAATTTTATGTTTTAAATTATATTTTAAAAATTAAGTATTTTTTTATAAATTTAGGATAAAATGCATTAAGTGCCGATAAGAAGTTCACTGTCGTCTCTACAAAAAACGAGCTATAATGTTTTTGAAATATTGTTTTAATAAATTCAACTCCCAAATTAAATACATATAGGATTTTAGTGGAGCGATAATTTCGTTGGATCTCCGTGATCCATCTTACTACGAAAATCTTCCAACATATGGGATAAACTTTAATGCAATAGTGGAATTCTTAAAATAGCGAACAGTAGCGGTGTTTTATCATCCACTTCACATTATTATATATCCCGACTATCCGAAACTACAAAACAGCATATTATACATTGTAGCTCATATAGTAATATTAACTAAAAATAACGACAGCGTGTCTCGTATCAGTGCACATCTCTCTGATTATGCGCGGTAATGCGCTGTTGCAAGTTGCAATCCACAATTGCGCTGTAATCCAGCAATTTCCACTATTACAATATATTTTTTCTATAAAATTGTTCTAGCAAAAAAAGTTTCATTACCATATCACTAGAAAAAGGCCATTCTCGCAAACAATTTTAGCCAAGCGAGTGCATATATATATTATACTATTTATATAATATATATGATACATTGCACATTGTTTATATTTTTACATACAGGTACTTGTGCAACAAAAGTGCACTGTATACAAAAATCACACAAAAAACGTGTATACCGTTGTTGCTTATGTTGTTACATCTCTCGTCATGTTTGCATTGTGGCAAATGGCATCGGAGTGATCTGAACACTTCCCCGTACAATGCCCATCCGCTCGCACCCGCACGTCTGCATTTGAGCTGGGAAAAACTCTCAGCATTGTTTCTGAGTAAACATACATACACAGAATTTACAGTCCCAGCAATACTATAACATATGCTATAGTAATATTACTACAAGTATAAATATGATGCAGAATGTTGATGCAATTTATGTATATATACATATGTATATCATGCGTTGACATGGTGTGATGTATACGCCAAGACAAAGGGCCACACGCGGAAGACAAGTCAACGGCATTTGTAAACAAAACCCATTAACGTCAATTGAAAACTTAGTGTGATGAAATAAAACGTACATATACATATAAAATGCTTGAGATTACAATTGTTGTGAACATTTATATTTATATATGCTCAGTGGAAATGAGTTTGTCATCATCAAGATTAGTATAGTTTTGACAGGTTATAATCATTTTGTCACAATTTGGAGTGTGATTTTCTTTGTAATCCGCCCGGTCGTAAAAAGTTTTTTTGTTTATTTATTTATTATTTCGAAAACAATTATTTGTTGATAAGACTGAAAACCGATAATATAGATAATTTTACTGCAATGTTTACTCCACAGCGTGGCGATGAGATAAGCGTATTTTTAGTAGAAGGCTTCTAACTTCTATTTCACAAAGCAATAAACAATAAAAAAAACAACTGAAAATAAAAAAAAATCTTTTGTCGATTTGTCGACCAGTCGATAACCATAGCCATAGCCAACCAGAGCCATAGGCGTGTGGGTTACTGCGTTGGCCTGGCTTTTAGGAGGTCGCCGGTTGAAAATTTGCGCATTTGCGGATTCTTCGCCAAAATAATTGTTCATCTTTTGAGCCATATCTTTAAGAGTTCCCAATTATTCGACAGAACCACATCCTGAGTCTGCAATGTTTGGTGTGATGGTGCATTGTCATCCAGGAAAATTACTTTGTGCTGGCTAGATTGTGTTCTGGGCGTTTTCGTCGCAAAGCACGGTTCAAATCGGCCAATTGTTGTTGGTAGCGTGGACCAGTAACTGATTCAGGAAATATATCCATTTTTCATCACCAGTCATGATCCGATGCAAAACGACTTTTTTGGTGACTTGCGAACTGCATTTCGGATGTGTTTTTTTTCTTCGAACTGCTGTGACGCCTGACCATAATCTTCATCGATCTTCCGCGTTCTTCGTTCCTCTCATCAAAATCACCACTTTTAAATTTATTGAACATTAAATTAAATTTAATGTCATTGTTCTCTGTACGACCTAGAGCTTGCTCGCCGTAAGCCTCCACTAGTATTCGATGAGATTCAAACGCCGATATCTTCAAATGAAATCGCTATTTGTGGGTGCGTAACTAGACATTTTAAAGAGCGGCAAAAAATTCGTAGTTGTATTGTTAAAATTGCCTCGACGAAACTTCTACCACATAGCCGAAGTTCAAAGTTTAGTATACACATTTCAGAAAAAACGCAAAAAACATAAGTACGAATATTTATATTTCTTCAGTTGCTTGCATGCGTGACACTCCATATATTTCAGCCGCCCTGTAATTGCGTGCTTTCCTCGTGGTTCAATCGTAGAGCACACACTTCACGCGCGCGCATTTATTAAATGCCGGGAGTAATTTAAATAATTAAATCTGTCTAGATATGCTTGCTTATGACTTATGTATATAGCTAATAAGTATATAGTATTGAATTTTATACAGTCTTTACGTATTAAAGAGGCTTCGTCAATTATAATTTATTTATAAAACAAAGATGTTGAAGTTAATGCACTTTAAACCGTTTTCTTATTGTTTCACATGCATATACGATATATAAATATATATACAATATAAAAGCATATGTACATGTAATCTAAATATATATATATGAAAAAGTGCGCATAGTCATGCATATATACGAGTAGATAATATGAAAAAACGTCCAGTGGTCATTGTATCATTATTCAATTACTGATTATTCAGTGTCACGCTAAAGATAACCACTGCCTCAGTATCGCGCGGAATGACTCTGCTACTTGATCGCGCGCCCCTTACATTGGGTCGGATGTCAGTGATTTTCTATATCTTGCAAAACTATTATCGACACTTATGTTTGATAGACAATAATAATATATAAAGTCCACTTGGCATTACAGAAATTATGTTTAATAAAAGTCACATTATTTTTTTTCTTTCTTTGTAGTTTTCTTATAAGTATACGAGTATATATATATAATTATACTCACCGGGGTACTGCTGCATCACGACATTATTTGATGTCGCCTGTCGTGGTGGCCATTCAGGAGCGGTCATTGGGTCTTCTCGATTATGTGGCATTTCGTACGGCATCACGAGCATTGGCTAGAAAAGTTTAAAAATTTAATAAAATTACAGCAATAACTATCAAATTACGTGAACATGCGCATACACGAAATTGTAAATGCATTTTCGCGTGCAATTGCACATTGTTTGCGTTCGCATATTGCTGTGCAGCGTGGCGGTGGCGACGTGCACCAGCGAATACATTTTGTACACACAATAATAAATAATTTAATAACCACATATATAACGGGTATGTATAATTATTATATGTTCTCATAGTTTACGCAAAAGGTGTTACATAGTCTGCATACACAAAGAATGACTCATTAATTCGACGTTAATTTCACCCGCACAGCTTGGCTCTCTATGACTAAAAATATAGTATAGTATAGAGTTGGAGACTGTCTTTTATAGTAAAATTACATGTTATGCGTGTGTTCGCTGAGTCTTGAGATGTATGCTGACATTATTATTATGAAGGAAATATATATCACAACTTTAAAATTATACAAGTGGCGCTTTTATGGCACAAGAAAAGCGAAATGACAGTATTACAAATTAAATTATGTACTCAAATAGAACGTGACAAACAATTAAGTATAGTACCTAGAAATAATTTGGTTTGTTTTATGGCAAACATAATTTAAATTGAATATGAGAACAAATTTTCAAGGAAATAATTATGGCAATCTCAACATTACATTTTTGTCTTTACAGTAAACTCAGATACAGGGTGTTTAAAAATATGTGTTTCGATTATTACATACATCACATGATGATCTATGAATCTATGAATGGTTACGACATAGATATACTCCTTCATGAAACCCCATGCATAAAAATCCAGATCTTGGGGGCCATTGCGCCCAATCCATCTGCCTGAATATGTTCTGTCTAAATATTGTTTTACAGCAATTGTATAGTGTACATTCTCACAAAATAAAACACGTATGTAATAGTAATTTCGAAGTAATTATTGCACAGGAGTGTAGTGGTAAGCTTGTTGACAACCTTCACGGATATACCAATATGGACTGCTTCACGCATAGTAATTATTGTTGGGTCTTGCCTTACAAAATGTAGAATTTCGTTTTCAAGATTTACTTTACGTATTCAACAATCGTTGAACAATCCTTTTAAAACTGCCTGTTTCACATAACTTGCGATGAAAGAAATAACAAATGTTCTGTTGGGTGCTATTGGGTCTATTTGAGTATTGACGATCGTTTTATTTTTGCCGTTACAAAAAACCATAAACGAAATGCATTTCAGCCGAACTCATATTTAATTAATATATTAAATTGCAAAATCTAAAAATTGAATAACTATAAATCATAATTCATGACCTTCTATTATTTCTGTAAGTATTAGATTATACTATCTCAAAAAAGCTTTTATTTTATTTTGTAGTATTTTAAATAGTAATATCTCAAAAACGGTAAAGTTTTGATAAATTGTTGGATATACTATATTATTGCGCATCTAAAAAAACTTAGAGAGTATTTTTTAAGAAATCGACCAATAAATTGATGTGTGTTTACAGTGTATCTGAAATATTGACAAGTGTCAAATTGTGTACTTTTGGATTTTTTTATATTTGGATTCTTTAACTTCATTTATGCTTTTGGAATCTCCTTCCGAATCACCGCTTATCAAATCGCTAATTGAGTATGGGCAATAGCTTTTATCGGACCCTGAAAGCCCGAATATGCTAAAGCACGATCGTATTCATTGACGCGCACTGCCTTGGATTGATTGGAACAATACACAATGCATCCTTGGAAGTGCTATGCGGCATAGTAATAAATACCATCAATGCCGCGAAACTTGATACGAGAAAGCCTCACTTCTCTAACTGCTGCGATCACAATAGGTGAGTTACAAAAGCTTAGCCAGCCTATTTGTCTGATTACTGCAAAGTCACTCTACCATAAATAAGCTGTCAAGTTCATTTTAGACTGGAAAAGCTATTTTCCTATAGATACAGCTATTGTGGGTGGACACGTTTTTGTATTCAAAGATAAATTTGAACTTCCGCAAGCTACACATTTTTTGGCGGATATGATGGCAATATTGAATGCCTGCGTCCAACACAAGCCTATCTTGAGGCCAGCTTACTATTGTCAAGAGCGTTTTGCATTGACCAGAAAAGATGGTTTTCACTTGGTGCCAGGTCCGGACTATACGGTGGAAGGATAGGTCCAAACGTTCAGTTTCTCGCAATAGATATTCGAATTGAGCGTTTGGCCATAGTTGAACAGCTCATAGTGGATGACTCCCTTCCAATCCCACTAAACACACAGCAGAACCTTCTTGGCTGTCAATCCGGTCTTGGCGATGGTCTGGGCCTGCTAACCGCGCTTTGACCATGATCGTTGACGCTTCATGTTCTTGTATGTAACCCAATTTTCATCACCAGTCACCATCCGCTTCAAAAATGGGTCGGTAACGATTCAGCAGCGAATCGCACATATCAATTCGGTCAAAAAAGTTTTTTGTATTAAAACGTGTGGCACCCATATATCGAGTTTTTTGTTCATACTGAGCGTATGCAAATGGTTCCAAACTGTTTCATGGTCTATGTTCAGTTCCTGGTCGATTACTCGAGTACTCAAATGCCGGTCTACTGCGACGATTTCCATGATTAGTCCACATTTTCGATCTTCCATTTCTTCTACACCCGAACGAAGTCGTTCAAACCAACTTTGCGCTGTGCTAATGGATACTGTATCGGGTCCATAAACATCACAATTTTTTTTGGCCGCCTTAGTTGCATTTTTACTTTTGTCGTAGTAAAACGGTAAAATATGCCGAATTTTCTCTTTATTTTGCTTCATTTTGCTACGAAATAACTCGATACAAAAAACAAACAACTATTTCCAACAATATAATCATCATAATTTAAAAAAAATATGTATATGTATATAAATAAAATTATATTAAAAATAAATAAAAAATGTATAGCCTTAACTGAACTTCAGCCATCATTTAGATGTCGAGGTGAGATCCAAACTCAAAGTTTGACTAACATTTTAGAAAAATGCCATAGAACATCAATCGATAGATAATTAATTAGGTACCTACGAGTATTCCATATAAAAAAGATAAATACAATAGGATTACCCTTGCTATTCGATCGCCATATTGCCAACCGTCAGCGAGTTCAGACGTGTTTTTGTGCGCAAACTGATTTTTGTCATTACCAGGTAAGCAATGAAGCAAGGTGTCGTATGAACTCTTTTATAAAGTCACTCCCAGTCAACGCGGATTGCTGGTTGCCGCATCTGAGTGTTTCAGATTTCTTTAAGGGGGTCAATAGGTTCAAAAACATTTTGTGTTTCTGTGTAGGGGGATCTTAAAATAGCATGGTTGTTGTACCTTTAATATTTGACAATCAGGAAGAGGGGGTGGTTGTTTGGTGCCAAAGATCGTCCTAATGTGAACTTTCGCCCAAATCGTATATTCGACAATTTAATTAGCACTAATTTTATCCTTAAATGCTTATTGAAGTGTATATTGGTGAAAAAGGATGAATATGTATTTTTTTTTAAATTAAATCTAAATAAAAAATTAAGTTTTTAGTAAAAAATAGTTGAAACATTTTCTTTTATAACAAACAAAAAAATTGATAAACATTTTCTTTTTTCATTTTTTAACTTTTTTCAGTTTATCTACTAAATCTATGTTAAAATCGAAACCATTTAACACCGAAATTCTTTCGCAAATAAAAACGAAAATTTGAATTAATTACATCAGTGTATAATTTATATATTTGAGATTAAGTTTTTGTAAGTAATAATTCGCTGTTTAAAAATAACATTCCTTAGATCAATTTCGAGTTTATATGTTTTGAGTTTAATTCCATGTTTCCGCGTGCATATTTTCATGGTAGCGTAACAAAATCTTAGTATTACAAAAACCCCGAATGTCAAAATCCTTCTGAAATGATACGGATTTTGTATTTTGGGTTGTGGTTGCGCAATAGACTGAAGTTGAAATTGAATGATGGGTAAATAAATAACATTTTTTAAAATTTTGTATCATTCTTGTATGTAGAGAATTGGGCTTTAAAGTTGGTTCTCTTTATTTTTATTTATGGACCGATTTGGCTCAAATTCATACACTATATATGAAATTTCATAAAAAAGTCTTTGGCAAAATGTTTAAGCATTCAGATATTTTTTTTTTTGTTTGACGTCAACGACATAAGTCAACTGACCATTTATTCATGAAAAAAAAAAAATGTTTAATGTAATACATAGTGGTGTAAATAAATTAAACAAATACGTACAATGGAAAATTATAATAATAAAAAAAACAGAATACAATGCAAATGTATTAGATATACTATATCCGACCAGG
>JANSTU010048319.1:0-10131 GCA_027564075.1 Bolitophila hybrida | reverse complement strand
GCACTCAGATGCGACAACCAGTAATCCGCACTAACTGGGACTGGGCACGCTGCCGTTGACTCTGTAAAGAGTTCATCAGCCACCGTGCTACATTGTTTACCTGGTAATAAGCAACGCGCTCAAAATTCGGTTTGCGCATGCATAAAAACACGTCTGCACTCTAAAAAAAACTAAAAAAACTCCTTAAAATTTTTATATTTTATTACTTTAAATTGTTTTTAATATGTAAATTGGGTAGCTGTTTTTAAATATAACTGAAATGTATTTAAAAAAAAAACTTTTTTATTCATATTCAATATAGAGAAAGAAGGAAGGGCTTTATCTTCCTCTAATAATTGAATATGTGCAAATACAATATTTTTTTGAAACTAACTATGTTTTTTTAAACCAAACACCACTTTATCTAAAAAAGGAAAATAACTCAATTTTTGGCGCCGGTGAGATTAAGAAGGTAACTTTCCCTAACACCCTCATTACTTGTATTTTCAAAAACTCACCATGATTCATAGGAAGGATGTTAATGTTGCCGAGGGGTGCCTAGCCTAGTTTGATGGTAATTTGAACTCAACTACATCTATTAACCATAGCCATAGCCGAGTGGGTTAACGCGTTTGCCTGGCTTATGGGAGGTCACCGGTTCAATCCCGACTGGCAGACCAAAGTTTTTTTCGAATGTTGCACTTTAAATCAGGAGGTTCCTCTTGATATTATCGCACACTGGCCCTATGTCCCACTAATCCCTTGTGGATCCAATGAGAGACATCTATTAAAACCCTAAAATGTCATGAAAGCTCTATATAGCTTTATTTATTTATTTATTATTCATTGTCAACATTATTATTTTTTTATTTTGCAGAATAATTGTCCCGACGAAGACCCATTACTTTTACTTTTGCGAAAAAAACTTCGACCTCGCTCTGAGAGAAAAAATGCTACTCGAATAGCAGCCCTCCTATGACTCGAGAGAGTATGATTCAACGTTGGAATCTTAACATGTAACGATACCGAAAAACCGAGTAATCTGGTTTTAATGGCATTTATGCCTAATAACTAATTTATAATTAATAATAATAATAATAAAAAAAAATCTTAGATAGGATTTATCAACAATTTATCGTACCATTTTGACAGCGTATAAATCTGACAGTTGTAAAAAAAGTCTACAAAAAAATTAAACAAGTTTAAAAAATAGAATTTATTTTAAAACCATAACCAGAGTTTATGTATTATTATTATGAAACAATATGTATTTACATATTTGGCAAAAGATACGATCACCTAGTATAATTTATAAGCTATTTCACAGTTCGTTGATTACACATAGCAATTACAAAAAGTTGACTTTAGGTTTTAGTGCACAAAACCATCAACTATTGCGTATAGTGTTCTAAATATACCTGCCTCTAGAACAACAGCCAAAAATGCGCTCCATTTTAACGAGTCTGCTGGCCATATCTCTGCTGGTAGTTTAAATATACAAAAACTTTAGTGATAATATAAGAATTAAAATGATTTGCAGTACTATTCACATGCATATCCCAGTGGTTCGGAGGTTGACTCTCTAAATGGGATCAAAGAGAACTTTGTAAATTTCAATCCTACACCAGGCTATAACAGTATTGGCTATGGAGCACAGTCACAAAGTAACGGAATCGGTGATGGGGTCGTAACAATTCTCAGCGGTGCTGGGACGATTGCACAGGCATGCATAAATTTGTTTTTCAATGTTTTTAGTGGTTGATTTTATTATTATTATTAATTAAAAAAAAATCAAAATTATTTATCTTTCATCGTGAATCTTTTGTAAATGTTTGGTTCTAGATTGCTAATTGCATTGGCTTAAATAGATTTTTTTTAATATCAATGCATATTATTATCGTATCTTGTTTAACTTGTGAAATAATAGCACACATTAAAAATAGTTCCAAAATTCCAGCAACAATAACCCTCACTTATTTACAGATTTATTTATCGGATTCTAGATTTCTATTTTATTCTATTCTTTTCTATAATTTAGTTAGAAAAAGAGTGGACAAAATCCGAGCATATATTATGTTATAACTATAATCTATAGTAGACATAGTCTCGAGAGTTTCTTACTTAGTAGTAAACTTGAGACTAACTGTAGATCGCTGGAAAATTTGTGGAATTGTTTAAATTAACTGAGGGCCGAAATCTGCATTGTAAAATTACAAAAACAAAAATATTTAAAATACCTATTTGTCCGCTCCTGTACATTTCTGTGAATTAGTTGTTTTTCACATCGACATGAACTCTGCAACATAATATTTTGAGTGCGTAAGCAAATTAGAGCTGAACTTTTCAAAGTCAGACTTATTCATGTGCAAATACATAACAATGTAATAAAAACATATAATTTTACATTTCAATTGAGAACTGATATACACTGAGAAACATTTAGGTGTATAGTAAATATTTTTTTGGGTTGGATTGAGAAAAAGTTCTTAAGATTTAAGATAATTGAGTTTGAAAATGTTAATGGCTCCTAAATGGCAAAGTGGAAGTGGTTCCAAATCTTGCAAATATTTCGTTCCCCAAGCAACAATTTTTAATTGCAGTCTGCAGGTAGGTTGCATAAATGATGAATTTATACAAAAAACAAAAAATCGAAAGTATTAAAATAAATATTATTAAAACCCGGGTAGACTGACGTTGGGAGATTTGGCACGTCAAAAAAAACGGTTCTTGAAGGTTCGCTCGAGCCCGTAGAAATAAAAGATTTTTAAGATTATGCGCAATTTGACATTTGTCTATGTCATGTATGTGCTTGTTCTAAACTTCTGAGTTTTTTAAGTACTAAATCGGATGCAACATTGGTACTGCATATACAAAATAATATTGCAACAAATTAGTTAAATATTCAATTAGTTTTTTCTGGTTTTGAAACTACTAAATCTGCAGAACCCACCGGTTTCAAAGGGCTCGTTCTGCACCCAAAAAGTTGCCAACGAATTCGTTAATAAAAATGTTATATACAAAAATTCTATTTATTAATGCCAAAAATGATTAAATATTCAATTTATAAAACGTTTTATCGCATTTCTTTTAGTGTAGAATCTAGAATCAAGTAAAACTGCATTGTGCAATTTATATCACGTACACGTGCAATTTCTTAATAAACATAAACAAAGTTTATTGTGATTTCGTGGGACGTCGCAGCTTATGTTCGCTGATCTGCAAATTAAGCAGGTTCTTTAACAATTATAGAATTTAGAGCATGAACTAAAGACTTGAGACCATATCAACTTATTTTTAATTATACTTTTTGATAAATCTGCGATATAACTTCTACAATCATGCAATTTTTTTCAAAGTGTCTGTTGAGTGTTTTATTATTGGTACAGTTAAATTCAGGTAAAAATCTAACACTGTGGAACTAAATTATCTGTTTGTTTAGTACTTTGTGCATGCCTATCCAAGTATTTCGGAAATGGAGTCATTGAAAGATGATTTTGCCTATTCAATGGAACTGCCACGACATCAACACCACCGGAGACACTCACTTGGTCATTATATCTGCAATGGAGTTACGCATTTTATGAACGGAGCCGGACACATAACACTTGCTTGTGTGAACATGATCTTTGGTGCCTTTACGACATTCGTGAATTTTATTCCGAAAAATTACTATCAATCCCACGGATTTACATAGACTTTTAGTGTAATATATTTTATTTATTTTAATTTTTAATAAACATCACTCAGCAGGCCTCCCACGCTAAAAAAAATATATTTAAAAAACAAAATACTTACATTTAGTTGTGAATTGCAAATGCGGAATTTGCACAAGCGGAATTAACCCCAGAAGAGCGGCCAATTTTGAGTTGTTCAAAAAAAAAATTATTGAATATTAATAATTAAGCTTATTAGCTAATACATTATAATAGTATATAAACTAATCCATTTGCTCCTCGATCTCATCCTCGTCCAATTCACTCTGTTCATCGGTGCCATCATCGTTGCCACGCCGTCGACCCGTATTCCATATTGAGTCAAAATCAATACCACACTCTTTGGCGAGTTTCTCGATCCACGTTCTGGCCAAAAGTCCGCGTGAACTCCAATCGGAAGATTTTAGAGCCAATTCACGTAGTGCACCCAACGCCTCCGAGTACTGGTTTGATGCGATCAGCGCTTCGACGAGATACGCCTGAATGTCTGTATGTCGAATCGGTGGTCTTTCTGGGTGCACTAAAAAAATACGATAAAATTAGGACTTCATGATTTCGACTGTAAACTACAAGAAATATACCCAAAATACTTTTGCAAATTGCAATAACATTTTGATTTTCACCACGCTCCAATGCCTCCTGTACTTCGAGCACCTTTCGAACTTCCAGTACTGTAACCTGCAAATTGTCTGTAGCCCGCTGTACATTAGCAACCTTGGCAAGACATCGCGATGCCTCCTGTAGAGCCTTCATTGCTTTGTCGTAATCCCGAAAATCGTCTATCTCAACCTGAGCACAGGTTGCGTAGAAATTAGCTAGCAAATCAAAAGCCTGTCCCTTGGAGTAGAACGTTACAATGTGCTTCAGTACTTTTGGATCACTTTGCCAATTAAGCGCTTGCAAATAATTTGCTGCCATTATATAGACTTCTTTCTGTCGTGACATACCAGCGAAGAAAACAATCTTATCTGTGTCGCCGGACTTAAGAAGACTCTTCATAGCCCGTATTTTATCACCAGCCTGTGTGAATTTCTTAGTTGCCGTATGATAGTCACCCTGTTCTTGCAAGATGTCTCCCAGTGAAGTCAATATTTGTATACGAACCTGATCAGGTAACTCTTCCTTGGTGGGTGTCAAAAGTTCGGCCAATGACTCAGTTACCGGCACTCCTCGACTTGCACACACTGACAATGCTTTCTCGTACTGCTTAGCATTGGCCAACAATTGTACGGCCTTCTGCAGTTGATCGATTCCTAAAAAGAACTCTGCACAACGTGACACAAGCTCCGGATCAGATGTAGCATCTAACTCTGAAGCTATAACCTGAAGTGTTTCCGGCTGCTGGGAAGCAAACGCCATTTCTACAGCCTTATGTAGCATACCGGATCGATGGTATAGCTCAACAGCTCGTTTGTAATCACCACATTCCTCAAAAAATACAGCTGCCAGTGCCTTGTCTCTGGCACGGGCGGAGTTCGCAACAGTCCAAAGTTCGTCCTGTAGATCGTTATCCTTACAAATACGCACTGCATTTCCATAAGTCTGCGCTCGTGTGTAGAACTGTATAGCTTCCTGTACTTTACCGATGTTCTCGTAATGTCTGGCCAGGTGATAGCACGCTGATTTATCACCACTCAGTTTAGCCACTGAATCTGCCTTTGACAGTTGACCGAGAAAGCATAGAATCCGAACCTGCGAGAACCAGTCATCTGCTTTCTGGTAAACCTTAAAGGCGGACTCCATGTCACCTGTACTCTCGATATACTGAGCCCACCACTTTAACAGGTTCGGATCCGTGGTGGTCTGCATGTATTGCTAGAAAATACAGTCCATTTTACTTCAATGTATCTATACACATTTAATTTCCACACTTACCCTTAATGCATTCGGATCCTCCATCAGCATCTGTGTTATATTATGCGTTGCATTGTTAGACTTATCATAATATTCGAGTGCCTTCTGGAATTCACCCTCTTCCTTTAGATGTTCCGCATACATATAATAAGTATTTTTCAAATGAACTCGGTCCAGTTGTTCGGCAATTTGTAATGCCTCGTCAAATCGACCGCATGCCTGCAATAGACGATTGAGTAAATCGTATCGTCCACAACGCTTGTACAGTGCTTCCGCTTCGGCAATCATGTCCAGTTCGATTGCAAGCACAGCAACCCGGGCATCTGGTTCCAAACTCGTATCGTCCATGGCACGACGTAGAGCCCGTACTGATCGAGCTTTCTTCATGTGTCCCAGACATACTTTGGCCACGTCCAGTCGACCTGTATTCACGCACATTCGAGATAGATTCGTCCAAACTGCCTCAGACTGTATGGAACGTATACATCGGAATGCCTGGTCCATATTTCCAATGGCAACGAACAGACTAAAATCTAGAACTAGTTTCCGTGTGTTTGAGTCACTGTTCTCTAGTCCTTTGAAGTCACGCAGAGCAACGCGTTCCAAGTTGCTGGAGCGCAATGTTACCTGAAAATGTTGACAAAATTGATATATTCATAACAAATTCATTTATTTAATTAGACACGAAGTTGTGGTGTACTATCTCCCTAAAAAAACAAAAATTGAATTAGCGATCACTGACTTAACTCACTCATTCAGACAAGTATTTATTTTAATAATGTAATAGTGAAAAAGGAATGTATAAAAATCTAGAAAAAAAGACTTAAAAATCACTACTACATAAATATTATAATTACCACATTCGGAACGCAAAGATCAACTAATTGTTCGCCAGAGCTAAGATTCATTGTTTGCAGCTCATGAATCTCACTCGTTTCCATAATGAACATTACAATCGCCTGTGATTCACCATATCCCTCAATTGGTGGACTACCCACAGCACTTTTATTATTGTTGCTATTACCAGATGATGACTTTTTTGCTGTGTGTACGCATCGTGCTTCACACACGAACAAGCGATAATCATCTGCATCCCAGAAAAATGCTACCGGCATTCTGCAGAATAAAAATAAGTATTTGATATAAGAAATTGCCGAAAGAACAAGTTTTACCTTGAAGAAACTGCAGAAGGGTTTAGAAAATCATATGACGATTGTATATTTTTTTCGAAATTCCAAACGTACAGACGCCCATCGGGAACTAGTGCCTCAGTAGCTATAGTAATTGCCAGATGGGTTCCGCTCGCGTTACACTTGGCCATGATGATCTCACCAAAATTCTCAAACAGATCGTAGCCTGATTTTACGGGTGTTATTAGCTTCGGCTCGTGTCGTGCTATGTCGTAGACCTTAATGAATCCATTTAGCGTGAACAAAGTCAGGAACTTGACAGTGAGATTGGCTCCAATCGGTTTGCCTGCATTCATATATAAATATAGTACTCACATTTTTTTACCCTTATAAACTAACCCTCAGTATCATTAAAATGAATTTCACGCAACATCACGCCACCCAACGAAAACATCTTTACGTTACTGGCACCCAACACTAGAATGTTCTCCTCGTAAATAAACAACTGCAGGCATTCAGCAGCAAGGGAATGCACCGATTTAATGCTTAGGCTCTTCTTTGTTTCATCGAGCTCATCCCCTTTGGATATTTTATGTATGATCACAGTGCGTCCGTTTGTGATTACCAGATTACGTGTATTTAGGCACATATCAGTGATGGCGATATCCGCATGCAAATAGGTGGCCAGTCCGTCTGCAGTGTATACAAACACTTGAGTGGCATTCTTCTGTGTAGCCCAAATATGTCGATGGTGGGCCGACCGCAATGGTTGTTCCTTTTAAATCGGATCAAGTGAATTAAAAGCATTTATATGCAAATTAGTTGAGAGTATCAATTTCAGAGATTTATATAAATTGTAAATACCTTTAGAATGTAAACGTTGGCGATACAGTTCACCATAATGCACGGCTGCCCTGTGTCGCAGACGCCCCAAGTACAGTGCTTAATGGCCCCGCGCACGGCTGTTACATTATTTAATTGCCACGTATTTTCTGGTACATCAACTGAGTAGTTTGTTCGTTTCCATGTATACAAATTCCCTTGATTCGTTCCGGCACATAGCGTTTGATTGTCCGGGCAGTATGCGATACATGTAAATACTTCCAATGTTGTTGTTGTTGTGGATGTTGTTGTTGTTGTAGTTACTGTAGTCGCGGCATCACCGCGATTTAGGCTGGCGGAAACGTGTGACGCTGATGCGTGTTGGAGCATTGGGTGTTGGGAGGATGTTGTCGTGGACGTGTTCGGAATGGTGAGCGGCAACAGAAAATTGTCACTGGTGTCTATGTCCCATATTCGAACAGAGAAATCGCCTGGAAACAAATGATAATGCAATAATAAATGTATGCAGATTGAAATTCGTGTTTATGTCGATTTCGAATGGGGGGCGCAGTATGGAAGAGTGTATAATGTATTGGATTTGGCATGTGGTCACATTATTTGGAATTGGCGGAGAATATATTTACATATGGTTCATGAGGTGCGTTTGCTGCTAGGTGGTATGAAAGAATAATATATATTGCTGAGGGGGATTTATCGATGATACACATATAATATAGAAATATATTATAATACATATTTTGTATTGACTCTTGATGTTGTTCCAAAGGAGGTAAGAGGCACGGTGGCGTAGGAACGTTTTTAGAATACGTAAATCCATAGTCAAACCTTCTTACATAATTAAAAATGATTCTAGGTAATTATGTACAATAGCGCAGTTATTTCGAATTTCTTTTTTTTATGTTTTAAAAAAGTAAGGTTTTTTTAACTAAAAAATTGGTAATTGTTATTTATAATAATCCCAACACAAAAAACATATAAACTCATTATCCTCGCAACATACGGAACCAAGTATTTCTTATCCTGTATCTGTTCTGATAGATCATTTTCACAAATTTTCTCGATTGGAGCAATCCCTTCTTACAGGAGACAGGCATCTCAATAGATGAGGAAGAAGTTTGTAAACAAAAGAGAGTAGTTGGTGGCGTCTCCCACTTATCCCCGCATATATGAGGATGGAAAAGGCTAAAATTGAGGACAACAGGCAAAGGTTAGCAATTCACCTAACGGTTGCGCAGGATATACGAGTACGTATATGTACACACAAATTACAACCGATGCTTCAATCAAAAGAGAAATAGTTCGGTAGTTGTTTACGAAGTAGCATCTTCTATAGCATTTTCTATATGGATGAAAATGTCAAAGGAAGACAGAATGGTAGAATAGTACCGATATACTAAAAATCGGAATACTTTATCAGGGACAGAGTCCAATTGAGGGAGAATTTCGATAATACTTGGTTATTATTGATGGCGATCACACGAACAACTCGGATAGAAGAACAACCTCTAAGCTAATCAGACAACAAAAAAGCAACAAAGAAAACCTATTTTTAACCAACTCTTCTACCAGACCACAAAGATGTGGATCATTTTCATCAAGACAATGGGCCGGCCTATCGACATATCGAATTCAAGTGATGTAGCATAATTTGCAGTAGTCCAATCTTAGATAGAGCATGCTCGTCATTAATTTCCTCTAAAACAAGTCCATGTTACAATTTATTGCTCAACCGGAACTGGAAATATAGAGTTTTTTTTGATGTGAGCTTTTATTCATTTTTTCTCAACAATTAGTGCTGGGGAAATAAATAGTACAAAAATATTGTTATAATTAGTGCTCTGTAAAACACAAAAAAAAAACGAAAAAATATTCACCGGAAACGGAATTAAAAATGCTTTTCAACGGGGGTTAACTTAACGCTTTTAAAAACCATTTTAAAACTACCTAAGGCAATTAGTGCTGGGGTTTTAAAGTTTGCAATCATAAGTGCCCGACTAGACCTACAAAATAAGCTATGGCCGGTTGAAATATTCCCACAGGATCCGGAAATAAAGCGTTTTTTAATGAAATAAGCTTTTTATGTGTACTATATAGCACCAAAATATTGTTATAATTAGTGCTTTGTAAAACACAAAAAAATTCGAAAAAATATTCATCCATCTAAAACTATTAGTGCTGGGTTTTTGAAATTTTCAGGCGTTAGTGCTTGATTATATCTATCAAATGAGCCTACTTAGTAAGAAATTGAGTAACTGAAGTTATTAAGGTTTTAGTAATAAAATATAAATATTATTTATTTAAATCTTATTGAACAAAATGAGCGCCAGTGTGTAATAGGCGCAATGAAAGTTCTGAAACTTATTTATGTAATTGAAGTTTAGTTTTTTGTGTTTTACATTAATTATAACAATATTTTGGTGCTATATAGTTCCCCAGCACTAATTGGTCTTATTTCATTAAAAAACGCTGTATTTCCGGTTCCGGTGGACTTATTTTCACTATTTTTACAGAGCACTATTTTTGTTTTTATTAATTAACGGGAAAACCCCTACTGACCGTTTATTATCAATGTTTATAAAAAAATGCTCATCACTAAGTGAGGATGGAGTCAT
>JANSTU010048318.1:0-10131 GCA_027564075.1 Bolitophila hybrida | reverse complement strand
ATATTATAAGAAAATTAAAAAAAAAATTTGGGCCATCTTGTATACATATTTAATATGCTTCTATTCAATCTATATTACACTACATTGCGATGCAAGTTATGACTATTTCCGGATATATTAAATGTGCTTATAGATGCATTCCCAACGTGAAGTCAAAAAGGGTATCTGCTCCTGTTATTGCGTCATGTGTTTTTAGTGTTTTGAAAATACATATTTTCGAAATAATTCATTAGTTTTCTTTATTTGAATTTCATTATTAAATTAAAAAGTTTATGTTCGTAAATAAAGTGTGAGTGATTATCTTGCTATTATACTCTATTTTATTTATATTTTATATAAAATAATATTTTTTGTGTAATAGTTATGTGCATTTTATGATGAATTACTCTTATCGCTTTCAACGGGGTCTTTTAATACAGTCCACCAAAGTAAGTGAAATAAATTATAAAATACGTATTTATGTATGATTGAATATTGATATCCCCGTTGTTACCTTAGATGATGCAATACAACTAAAAAAGTAACATTTTTAATCTGAATCTCTTGAAGACATATTGGAATAAATGTATATTGCGATATTACAATAAGGCACTTTGGGACCTCAAAACTAATGCGACATGTCGAATTCTGAATAGAATACTGATGTTTTTTTATAGTTGTCTCAGGCAGTAGCGGAAAGATGTTTTGGTTAACTGTCAAATTAATTTGAACAGTTACAGTACATTTTCAGCGCGCACACTTCGACGCCCACACAAAAAACAATAAAAAAAACCGTCTACATCAACCTCCAGAAAAAAAATTAAAGGGGAAAATACAAATTTTGTTCAATAATAAGGCTATAAAGTTGTGTTGCATCTCGCAGTTTTTACTAGTTTTGACGTAATATGACTAAATAAATTTATGTTTTATTATGTTTATAAAAAAAACATATCAATGTTCATATTGCATAATGTTTTTGTTGACCAACCGTATTAAATTGTACTTAGTGTCCTTACACTTATTAGTTCACAAACCTTTATTATTATTGTAATAATCACACGCGTCCCTCAAAACAATAAATATAAATAATATATAAAAAAATAAAATAATAAGAAAGAAATGGAGCATTTCATACTCATGTTTGTATTTGGTATAATATCTATATTAGGTTAGGAAAATTTAAATGATGTTACTTCTGATGAAAATCTGATGTGAATATACAGCGACATGATTAATTTAAATCTTGGTTTCCTAATCGATCATGTTATAAAGCAAATGTTTTGATTTGTTTAAATAGTTTCTAATTCGAAGTAATATTTAATATCAGTTGTTATCTTATCAACACTCACTTGGCGATTTTGTTTGTTTGTCCAAAAATTTAAAGACGAATCGGTACTTTGTGTCGTCACATTGTGATAACCGTGTACAAAATTCATTTTTCTATAGTCAAACTGCATGTAAGATATATATAGTATATACACACAAATATATCATTATATCAATGTTTCAGCATATATAAATCAAATTAGTTTTACCAGTGATATTTTTCGTGTTATGAGGCACCATGGGCTGTCTTTTCCGCATACGATAATTATTTCGTGCAATAATTTATACAAATAATTGATATGTACGATGCGTGGAAAGTATACGGTTAATTATGCGGTAAAGCTTACAAAAAATGATAGTGCAATAACACTCTAAATACATTTTTAAATTTCTTCTTTCTCCGTTCACAGTCGTCACATCAAATGAGAGCCGTATCGAGTCCGTCATTATTAGACAACCCGTTGGATACTATCGATTTGGCAAAGCCATTTGCAAGTGAACTTAGCAACGGCACACGCGATGTTATTGTTGAAAACATACACCAACATATGACGCAGTCCAAAGGACAACCGACAGGAAGTGTGCTACGGAAACTTAAGAATACTTTCACTCACTTGAAGAGTAAAACAGGAACTGCATCGGCTATGTCAATAACCACAAGCACTTTTGATCAATCAAACGAATCTGCCACTTACAGATTCGGACCATTGTTGTGGCGATCCAGTAAGGATCGTCGAAAAACTAAGAACCAGCGACGTGATAAATGCATCAGTAGTGACTCTGGCATTCAAGTGGAACATGAATTCAACGACAATACACAGGGCTTAGATAAAGACTATACATCAAATAAAACTCACCATGTGCGTCGTGCAAATTCTGCTAAAGTTTCGGGTGGTTCAGCTACAGCATTTAAGACAAATGTTCCTCGGTGTAAGGAAGGTTTTGCAATACATAACATACCTGTTCGCTCACTTAGCCAGCCGTCTTTAAATGGAGGTCCGATCTAATCGATTCTTCAATTAATCTCCATTTAAATTAATGATTAATTATTTTTTGTACAGGTCCTGATAATGGTGACATGGAAAACTCTCATTTTCAAAAGAAAAATACAGAAACAAGTTTTCAGGAGCCTCACAGTACGTTTGCGGAAGTTTTATTTTCTTTTCAACCAATGGGTTCACAAGAACTAGCTCTTGATAAGGGTGCTTTGGTGAAGGTAATTCGACAAGAACCTGGTCTGTGGTGGTGGGGTCAGTTGCGTCACGAAGCTCTTTTAACAGGTATGACTGTTACCGATGACTTTGAAGTTCAAGAGGGATGGTTTCCAAAAGATTTCGTCAAGGTATGTTACAAAATAAACATTGTTGTTAAATTTCTATATTACTTTTTTTAATATTTGTCTATACAGATTATTCCACCATTTCCAAAAACATTCCGGAGTTCAAAATCCACCGAAAAAGGACTGGTTGTATCTAAAAACTGTGATATTAAATTTCTGAATCAATCAAACTCTTCTAATTTATTCAATGATAAACATTGTTGCAACTCATTGGAACAATCGGGAAGTTCTTTAAGCGCTAAAGCTATTCGAAACAGTGTTATCAAGGAGTTACTAAATACTGAAGTAAATTATGTAAAGTTATTAACTTCAATCTGTGTTGGGTGAGATAAACTCGTGCTCGTGCCCCAATTTGTTTTAAATTATTTTTTTTAGATATTTAAATGTGTTACGACAGCATTCGAATATATTTCCACCCGATAGCTTAATACTGATTTTTTCAAACATCGAGAAAATCTGGAAATTTCAGCAGACCTTTTTGGACGCACTTCGTGTAGCAGTAGAGCAGCACAATATTGCAAAGACATTTTTGGAATATGTAAGAATTACATTTATTTCATAAGTTCATAAATTAAATATATTGTTCTAGCAATCAGCCTTTATGGTGTATTCTAGTTACTGCAACTCTTACTCAAGAGCTTTAATGGAACTGGATGGATATGCTGATAATACAGAAGCTACTTTAATATTAGAAAGGTGAGTGAAATGTATCTATTGTTTTTAAATTAATCATAATAATGAATTGTTTACAGTTGTAGGGTTGCTCAGAATTTGCCGGAGCTTCCTCTTTCGGCCCATCTTTTAGCTCCGATTCAAAGAATCTGCCGATATCCATTACATCTTGGTGAACTAGTCAAATACAGTGTAGAAAAACAGGATGTATTAGTAGTTTCTTCACTTGATTGTAAAGAATCGTTTGAGATGGCATTATCAGCTATGAAACGTGTTACCGAAATGGTAAATGAAGGTAGTTTACTAGAAAATGTATAATGCAACTTTACACAATAATGATTGTATTTAGGTAAAAGACATAGCGAGTATTTGTCACGGATTCAATCTCGCTTTGACAACTTTCAAGGTCCATCTATAAATGTGCATAGTTCACGTCTTTTTCTACAAACTGATGCCATCCGTATGACACCCAACCTTTGGAATAACACTTACACACTGTTTCTTTTCGATCGACAGCTTATATACTGTAAAAAGGATTTACTAAAGCGTACCAATTACATATATAAAGGACGATTTTTTTTGGATAATTGTCGTATATTAAATTTACCGGATGGTAAAATTTTTGGAGTCACGTTAAAGAATGCTTTACGAATTTTCTGCGACACGCGAAATAAGTGGTTTGACTTCTGTTTTCGTAGCAGTAGTAGCAAACTTCGTTTTTTAAATACTCTTTCAGCTGAACGGCAATTCTGTGGTCAAAGTCTGTTTGTTTCCGAACTAGCTGGAAATGACGACGACACTTTGTCGGATCGAGATTACAGTAGCGATCGAGTAGAGTATACTGAATCACTGGAAAGCAATCCAAATGAAAATGTACTTCGACCAAACGAACGTGCAGTGGACGTAGTAAATTTAAACAGTGTAGAAGGTGCTGAGACATGTATACCTAGTCCCGCCGAATCACATTCTAAATTTAAAAAAGGTGATACTCTTCCCAAGAAAACGCGTAAATTACACAAACAACCGACTCTTACATCTTACGAGTACCACACTAACTCACTGGGTCGTAAGCGAATCGGAAATTGGTTTAGAAAATCAAAAAGCACAAACACAACGCCATCACAAAGCCCCACACACCAATATAATTACCAAAATATATATAACAATGTAGAAGAGACGGCAGCAAATCTGCATTATTTGGATAACACTTTGGAAAGCAGCCAAATTTGTGGTCTCTCTAAACCGAATATCGATATAAAGAAGCAATAATGTGTACTCTCTACCTTTTTATAATTTAATTATTTTTTGTTTATTTATTTGATGTAATTACATGATCTATATGTTTTTTTTGGAAGGATAATATAATAAAAAAATGACTTAAGACTTAAATTTACTCATTTCCGTACCTGAAACCACTCATTAAAACGTTGTTTTCAATACAAAAACTATATAGTTTAATTTTATTTATTGCTTGACATATTATCCAATAGGAATAGGATTATTTGTGCTTTTTAGTATGAAAAGGTAAGTCGATGTACAAAGTATTCAACAAACAAATAATTCATTTTCACTAACAGAATAATATGTATAAAATATGAATTATTGAAAGAGATAAACAAATACAAATATTTGAAATTAATATGTATTATTTTTCGTTTTTTAGAAAAATTTCTAACGGAGCGATAAAACCAACATTACTAATCGAAATATGAAATAAATGATTTATTAGAATAACTTGGACCAACCACAAGAAAATTCAAACTGTGTAAAGGATTTCCTTGAGTAGGCTGTTTGAAGTTACATCAATAACGAGCAACTCGATTTAGTTGAATATTTATTACAAGAAGTGAAAGTGATCTTCGACGTACAATTAGGCTGATGACGTCACGCCCTTTATAAAAGGTTTATTTCACCCAAATTTTTGTTTGTGTTTTGTTGTCATTAAAAAAATATTCACACCAAAAATAAAATTAAATCACGGTGTGCTTATTTGATTTTATGGGTAAGATTTTTTTAATTGTTGCCTGAGAAAAAATACATTTTGCGGGGTGAGATTTTGATAGCGGTGAGCGCTAAATTCGTAGCCAAAAAATAATGAACCTTATAAGGCCTAAAGTTCAGCCAAAATGTCTTTTGTGCTACTAATTGTAAATATTCACAAGAGTCGGAACGGCATCGATCTGATTCCGAGGAAGTGAAGTGTCCATGCTGCAAGAGGAATTGTTATCAAAGTGGATTAATTATTCCGTCCGCATTGATGCCCTTAGCTGCATATGTTTGTTAGCTTTGATGTAATATTCAGATGGTAGGACAGCGACGATGGATCTATTCAGTATTGATTTTGTATTGTCTTGTCATGCTGCATACTGCGACAAATTTGGTTCTGTAATTTTAATTACACAGGTTTTCGTCGTTGCGTTTGTCGTACTGAATTATGTATTTGCATACTCTGCTGTCTGCCTTCAAGCTGTTTCCTAATCTGCCTTAATTCATTCTCCATCGCAGCTTTTCTCCATCGGCACTCTGTCTCTTTTACAGCGTTTTCATTGTTCCCCGACATCATATATTTCCATTATTTATCCTATATCATCCAATTTTTATTATTCAAAATCATATATTCCTATATTTTTGTATACACAAATTATATATTTACTGGATAGTTGTTTAAAAGAATGGTAATGTTTACTGGGATTTGTTTTAGCAAAAAAAAAAACAGTTTTTGAATGGTGTTCTAGTATATTCAATTTTCATTTGTTTTACGATGATAAATCCTAAAGAGAATAACTGATAAAGTCACAGTCGTGTCGTAGAGTTCAAGAGAACAAATCGATAAATTTGCTAGCTCTCGCATGACGCATTTGCAAACCGCTATACAGTTGTACTGTGAAGTAAAAACTGAATATTATATATAAGTAATTAAACAAAAATCAAAACAAATACTTGGGACGACAAATATAAAAATGGCAACTGCTTTGGCCAGATTGCCGACCGAAAACCGGTATTCAATTCTCGAAAATGCCCAAGATTTTCCAGATCTTATAATTGAAAAAATATTGCTAAACTTTCTGTATTCGGTATACAAAAAGCCTTAGATACCATCTCGGCTAACTTAGAAAAAGTGCAAAGTTTAAGGAAACGGACATTGCTAGTTCTAACAAGAAACAGACATCAAACCGATTCGTTAAAGCTACCAAACTTAGCTCACTGATCGAAATAAAAGTAAGTGAACACTCATCTCTCAACTCTGCTCAGGGAACAATCTATTTGATAATAGATTGTTCCCTGAGCAGAGTTGAGAAGAAGAAGACGACGATGAGATAAGAAAACAATTGGCTAAAGAGATATAGAGAGATATAGATATGCAAGACGAAAATAATTTCGCACACAAATAACCACACCGATAGCGCATTCAGCATATTGTCTTTGTACCACAACGGACAACTGTAATCTGACACTTGTTTGTATTTTCAAAGCACCTTTGATCTTTACCGCCCACCAATCATACACCTCTATCGACCAATTACCTTAAAGTTGTCGCTTATTGTTACGAACTTTGCCGACAACCGCCGAACGCTTGATGACGTCACCCGAAATGCGTCATCGATAAAAGAAGAAGACGATGAAAATCGTATGTTTAATTAAATATGACCTTTTTGCAGTGGAACATGAATGGATATTATAACAAACTAACGGAACTGCAAATTCTTATCAATCAACTTCGACTTCGACGTCATCGCTATACAAGAAACACATATTGAAGACAACCAAACGTCAACACTAAAAGAATATACAATATACAATAACCACTTTAACCCTAGAAGAGCATCTGGGGGAGTTATCCTTATGATACAAATTAGTATTAAAAGTGAAGAAAAACTATAATAAGCCCATATCAAACCGTGTGTGCTTCAATTACACTTGATAGAAAAATAGGAATTTGCTGTATTTATCTTCCAGAACGGACCATCGACATTAACGAAATAAAATTAATCTTAAACCAGCTTCCAAAAACTATTCATTTTTGTAGGGGATTTTAATGCACATAACCGTATATGGGGTAGTGCACATATGTGCAATAAAGGAATAACTATAGACTGCTAAACGATTTATGTTTTTTAAACAACGGCGCAAACACACGCTAAAATGCAGCGACGGGTGGATGATCAGCAATCGACCTTTCCATTGCAAGTACGAATAATAATATAGCTCCAGTTCTTAAATAGTTACCAGAAAACGACTACCACGGAAGTGATCACTTCCCAATAATAATCGAATACAAAAAATTATCTAACCACAAAAACAACGGAAGATAAAAATGGAAAGAGAACAGAGCGGACTGGAAAAAGTTTCAGAATCTCGTAAATTTGAATATAGTACTCGAACCGGAAAACTATTACAACACAATAGAGTGCTTTACGAAAATTATCCGAAAATTATAACGATCCGAACGTCATCGCAAATGAGCTTGCTAGACAATTTCCCAGAAGAAATAAAAAAAGTCACATAATACCAATACTGAAACCGAACAGCAACGAATTTCGACCCATTTCCCTTACAAACGTCGCAAGCAAGGTCATGGAAAAACTTGTAAGCTCAAGGCTTGTGTGGTTCATTTAAACAAACGACAAGCTTTCACGATACCAATCTGGATTCCGACGACAAAGATCCACTACCGACAATCTACTGTACCTCCAAAACGACGTTCTAAATGGCATGCAAAAAAAAAAATATCAAACAACTAATTAAATGGGGACTTGGAGGACATATTGTGCACTTTGCCAGAAACATTCTGGACGGAAGAAAGTTCAAAGTGTTAAATGGAACCACGCGATCAGATGAATTCTACCAAGAAAACGGTATACCCACGGGATTTGTACTCAGCGTAGTGCTTTTTTGACAGTAATGAACACAATCACAGAAATAATAGAAAAGATCCAAGCATATGGAAATAAAAGTCAAACGGTCGTCAACAAACTAAACACAGTACTCAACTCGCGTGTACGACTAGCGATCGGCGCTCACAGAACAAGCCCAGTAAAAAGTATTATTGCAGAAGTAGCAGTTACAACACTAAACAAAGACGTGAACTCATCAACATGAAAAAATATCTAAAAATCAGCAGTTTTCCAAAATGACCATTATTTAAAACTATAGACGATAATAATAACGACCGAAGATGGCCAATACTATAATATAATAATATAATAAACTTCCAAACCACTAACAAAAACAGCTAAAAACACTTATAACGAACTCATAAACGAAGACCTGCCACATACAAAAAAAGATCCCAGAAGGTAACCAACCCTGGACGCTAAATTTGAAAAAAAGAACGACTAGAACATTCGAAACAAAAAAAAACACAACTACTCCAATCGTATACCAGCAACTTTTCAAATCACTCATAGAGGAAATTTGTCCAGAAAAATGCATTTACTTACACAGATGGATCTAAGAAAGTAAACGGCTGTGGATTTGCAGTAATTCACTCCGATGGACCTGTACATATAGCGAGAATTCACAACAACTGTAGTATCTTTCAAGCAGAAGCAAGTGCTATTTTAGCAACTCTAACTTCCACGTACACACAATCGACATCCATAGCATAGCTTTAGCAATTAAAAATTTTACAAAATACCAACCCCATAAGAGATGCATAGAAAATAATCCGCTGAAAACTAATGATCAAACATAATGAAGACTGGTTAAATGAACCCAACACAAACAAGCTACGAAACATCTTGCCTACAATACAATTTCACCACAAACTCTCTCGTGAACAATCTACTGTCATAACGAGACTAAGGATCGGGCACACTAGAGTTACACATGATTTTGTTTTTTCATGGAGTACACCACCAATATGCGAAAATTGCAACGTCGAACAAACCGCCCAACACATATTAATAGACTGCACACAACATGATACCGCTAGAAGAAATAACCAAATCAACGGGAACATATCAGACATTCTTTAACCCTGGATAAAGTAACAAAACTTCTAAACTTTTTGCAAGGCATAGACATTTAAGCTATAATAAATTAATGTATTAGTATATTTGTAATATATGTGTTACCGAGTTAAAAATGTTCAAAAATGTGTTGCGGAGCTGGGAGGATTTAATAAAGATTATTGCGCCAGTTTCGTTTACGAAACACCTCCCAGCAATTCTCGGTTTGCCTGGCTTCGACTTAGCGGACGGCAAGGTCGTCTGAGGTCGTGGGGGTTGTTCTTCCTGCAACACAAAAAAATATGACACGTAGTTAGCCAAGGGAATTCTTTATATTTAGTTTTTTTTCTTAAATCTAAATACAAAAAAAATACTTACACCTAATGGCCAACTAGTTAACGGGACGCGCGCACACACCAACACGAAACACTGGACGTTGATCAGAAGCCAGTTCTGTCTTCGCAACACTTCCACAGATGGGTTGCAGTGGCTTCCAACGCTGATGGTAGCCACGAACTCCGCCTTTGAAGCGATTGTCTGGTTCCCTGCTAATGCCGAGGTTCTGGGTTCACACATCTTATGGGTCTCTTTCAGTCTTCTGTGGCGCTCGTACACACGCGGGGATTTTTCCTCGCGCGTAACTCCCTCACGCGATTCTTCTCGGCGCACCTGTTTGGTACCGGTTCTCACCACGCGATCGTTGGTCCACCCTGTCTGTCTTTGACCCTTGGTTCTATGTTTAAGCTATTTTTCACTTTAATAATCCTAATCCTATGTAACAGGTTGGCTCAAAAGTTCGTATCGTTTCAATGAAAAACACATTTTTTTGTCAAAATTCATTTTTATTATTCAACATAGTTTCCT
>JANSTU010048317.1:0-10132 GCA_027564075.1 Bolitophila hybrida | reverse complement strand
TAGGTCCAAATGGTTCGCAACAGAGTGAATTTTCCTTTAATTTCACGCAGGGAAGGCACAATGGGCCCACATACAGCAGCCTGCGTGCCAGCCAAACTTCTTTGAGACTTTTGGCGGTCCCCCCCAACATCATATATATACTCGATGAGACAGATTTAAAGAAAAAACATTTTATTTCGAGCGACCCTACATAAAAACGCAATGCAAAATATACATTTTCTTTTTAATATTAATTAAATTTCTAAAGAAATTCATAAATTACGTACACAATAAAAAAATCAAAACATAATACAAATGGAAAATAGATTTAAAAACTATTTGAGCAAACCTCTTGAATTCGACTAATATAAAACAGCGGGAAACGCGCGGTTCACAAGGCACAACGTGCTTGGTACTCGCGATTTGTTGTGTGTGTGTGTGTGTGTGCGCGCAGACATTTTGTTTTCATTATCAATGGATTGAGTGTACAGCACAACATACGAGACTCTCGTCGCTTGGAATGTGGCTGGCCTTCAAAGCAAATATATGTATATATAATGTATAATATAAATTGTATATGTATACTTAATATATGTGAATATGCGCTCTGCTCTGGCAGTGTTCGGCGTGCGTTTAATATGTGCGCTAGCGGTGAAGCGGTATGTATGTACGAGTATATATTTATATTTTAACTGACGATGTATGTCATCTAAAAATTATATATAAACATAAATTATACATATTGAAAAGGCTTTATTATTTTATGAGTCTAGTTCAAAGCTTCAGAGTAATATCCTTTAAAATGTAGTAAAAAAATCACAGGTGTAATGCCATTTTCTAAAGATATTATATTTGCATTGAAGTCGTAGTTTTGTCCAAACATCGTTGATTCAGTCTATCGGATTTATAAAATTATTTTATGTTTACCAACAAATACCGAAATAAATTAAAATATTTAATTATAGCACACGCGTGGACCAACCGATATTAGTCAGAGTCAAAGACTTTGTATTTTATATACTATATATATAGGTAATAAAAGAGATGAAATCGACAAAAATATTATTCAACATTCCACGGGCAACATAATATAATATCGATATGCATGGTTGTTGTTGTGCTTTCGTAAAAGACGTGATCGTGTGTTGTTGTTGTTTTGTAGCGAGCGCGCGAATGCCGAGAGGTTGAAAGGAGAAAAAATGACCTGCAGGAATTTTTTCGACGGTGCGTCTGTGTGTGTGTGTGCCACGCGGAGTATATGTGTGCGTGCGTTCACTCATTCGTATAACCTCACATTCCAAAGCTCATGCGCAATGAGATGCGATAAAAGGCCGTACCCTTAGCTGCATGTGTGTGTGTGTGTGTATTTTTTTAATATTCGGCTTCTCGACTAACTCTTCCTCGGTGAAATATAAGAAGAAAACAAAAGAAGTGCAAGCGTTGTTTATGAGCGTGCGCGCGCAGAGGAGGATCGTATTTTGTACGTTGAAATATAAACAATATACATACATATATCTATAATTGTTTTTATATATATATATACTGTATGGTGTATGCATATACTTACGATCATCGAATTTTTGTACCTGTGCGTAAATTTCAATATATAAATATATATATATATACATATATACATACTGTTTATATTTATAATGCTGTATCGTCCAACGAAATCTCGTAAAGTGGCCATCTGGCTAGAAGGAAAGGAATTCGGCAATGGCGGGTGCATGTCGCGCACGACTCGCACACACACACATACACAAATATACACACAAACATATTACAGCATAAATATAGCATAACATACAGACCATATATATATATATATATATGTTGTATATTTTATGCATTGACGTTTCTTCGGATTTCCACTGTGTGTGTGTGTGTGTGTGTTTTATCTTGGTCTTGGCTTGTGCGCTTTTTGTTTTTCTTTTGTAAAACACGCAATTTGGAATTTCTGTATATTACAATATATTATACATTTTTATTTGTTTTACTTTCAGAATTGTTTATACATATATACAGTTTATATGTATAACTGTATTTATATATACAAATTCAATATACACTAATATTATATACAAAATATGATGCAGAATTTTTATAAAGTTTTAAGTTTGCTCAGGCTGCAATATTCTTCAAACAAAATTGTAAAATGTTTATGTGTATTGTAAGTAGCTATATACGAGTGTAAGATGTTTGATTGATTAGAAATGAATAAACATTTCGCCAAACGGCCGGCTGGTGCGCGCATAATAGTGTCTTTCTATATTTACATTATTTTTTATTTCAACTATATGCATGAATATCTGAAACTATTTTTAAATCACGTAAATAGACAGTGACATAAAATCCTATTTTATTATGTTATATAAAATAAATGGTTTAAATTAGAGACGCGAATAAAATAGGGTTCGTCACTATTGAACTCTTTTGTTTATTTAACGCTTTGCGCTCGCTTCTTGTTATGAGTTGTTATACACTCAAACTACAACCATTCAAAAAAAGTGTAGTTCAACTTAATTTAAAATATTTCGATTTTTTTATAATAAATAACACATTGTGGTCAATAAAGTTCCCGGTCTTATAATACAATAGACAATAAAACAACACTTTTTCCTAAAAATCGATTTTATTTATCAACATAGTATCCTTCTAAGCAGATACAATCAGTCTAGCCACCTTCAAAATTTTTGTTAGTCTTTTTAAAAACGACTTGTATCATTGACCTCAAAATAATCAAAATCTCCTTACCATTTTGAGATCTGCAAATAGCCAGCAGTCGCTAGAGGCCAGATCTGGAGAATACGCCGGAAAGGGGAGCAATTCGAAGCGCAACTCGTTCAGTTTTACAATCGTTGCCATCGACTTGTGATTTGAATCTTCAGACGACTCAACAACGTAATATTAATAATAATAATAATATTCACTATTGATTGTTCTTCCGTTTTCAAGTTAGTCGATGATTTTTTTTGATTTTTTTTTATATTTACTTATTATTATTTATTTATTTTTTTTAAATAAAATTTCACAATCAAATGATCGTTATCGTTAAAAAAGTGTTTGTTCCCTGTTACATTTGCAATCAGTGAGGTCATGATTTCACACTTTCAAAGTAGAAGTTTTCATCGCTTCGTTAAACTGAAAAGTAATAACTCAATTCCTAAATTTAAAACACAAATCAAGATCTCAATTAATGTCAAATAATCATAGGATCAGTATCAATCCTAATTCAATGTCTATATGCAACAAATGAACTCAATCCTTATTATACTTAAAAAAATACTGCTGAAGTTTCCCAAATGATTGAAAGCCCAATTACATTTACATAGTTAGCATTTGATTCAATTAAACGAATTAAAGTAAAAATCTATATTTCTGCTTGGCGAACACAGCCTCACAAAGTTTATCTTCGTTTCGTTATTCGACTGATTATCGTTTGTGAAGAATTGTAATTAAAATTATATGCTTACAATAAAATAAATACAGTATGTAATGATTTGTCTGAAGTTTCTACAAAAAAGTATTTTGCTCGATGACAAAAAGCAGCACCCGCAAAACAAATGTAAATAACTAGATACTGTAAAGCGTCGCATGCTCCGCGCCGTCGATCGCCTGTATACATTTAGAGTAATCAATTCTAATTAACACGACGCGCGCAATAATAAATATATAAACAAGCGCACTAATCTCACGACACTGACGCAGAGACATTCCTGCGTTTCGCATTCCAGCAATTGCACCATTGCTCGGTGAGCTCGCGATTGCCGCACATTTATAAATAAATGCATATATATATAACAGAGTATATATATATATGTGTATTGTGTTTAAAATATAGTGTCTATATAACAAATTTCTCAAGTCGTGTGCGTTTTTTTTTTTGTAAACGAGCGCACGTCAGAAAACCGAGTGCACTTTTTGCTGCAACCCGCGATTCTGCTACTGTATATACAAGTATTTCATATATACATATATAAGTAGAATACGCAGTCACTATTTTGATTGATACAAATTACTGCCTAGAATTTACTGTTCGCTCGCACGCATTGGCGCCCTCCGTTATTCATTACACTTATAACGCATTATTATTTTATAATTCATTTTATCGTTCGGATTGCAATGCAGGTTTTGTTTATAATTAATTTATCTGAAATGGTTTTAAAGTTCTCCGCATGTGACATTCATTCGCAATCATAAATATGTCAATTGTTTATGTGAACGTGCATATGCTTTAAACAATTATTTAGCTCGATTAGCATATGAATGAAGTATTATGCAAATTGTTAGATTTTCTGTTAAATACCTCATCGCCTGAGAATAATACAAAAACGAATAGATGCAATACACGTACGACCGAAAGCTTTTAAAATGTTTTTTTTAAACGCGATTGCACGAAGCACTCTGTTTATATAAACACCCGCTTCACCACGCATTTATATTGAATAAAATTACGTATGCATGGAGCAGATAGATAATGAGGTGCGCAGCCTTGATTGTATTCCATCGACGAGCCTTTTTATCTTGAAATCAGCGTGCATATGTCTACGATTATTGATTATTGATTATATATTAAAGTAAAACGAAAGAATTTGAATAAAATAGGTGTTAGCTCAGAAATTCCAGTCTCATCTCGTTTATTGTCTGTTTACGCTGCTGGTGAAGAATGTGTAATTGTGCGTTTCGTGCATCTTCTCGACGATGCCCCGAAAGCATAACCTTCACGTGCGCACAGTGTTCCCGCCAAGCAATGCATAAAACAAGGCCCAGTCTCAGCTGCTGCGTGTTCTCGTCCTTATCGATAAAAATACCAAAACAAAAAAAAACATCGCAACGCCAGAAATATGTTCGCTGCATCACACTTGAGCACGACGGACGGGACGACGACGACGATCGAATGTAGCCAGCGCAGAAGACAGTGTATACTGTAAAAACAGAATATATGTATATACATATAATCATATATATACGATCGAGGATGTATAATGTATATAAGAATATACACATATAAGAAGAACATTCGCGTAGCATGAAAAAAAAACTCACGAAGCGCAGCGCCGCGAAGCAAAAGAGCCTTTGCGCGCATATATGCAGCAATTACAGCCTGACAAATTTATGACATTGTTTGTCCCTTTGCTACTGCAGATACGCGCTCGAGCTCGCGTGGCGCGCGCGCCTTTTGCGCCCGTTGTTTTTCGCCAAACACGTTCTTGCAAAAATCTATATATACATATTATAATATTGATATATTTGTATATATATATATATATATATATATACACAACTTGCGCGCATAACTTGCCTCGGATAGAAGCTGCAGATGAAGCAGACCAGAATTATTTACGTATACCATATATATATATACTCGTATATATGGTATATACAATTTTATATCGAGAGGCTGTATGTATATATTTAATATAACCAAAACACGAAAATGCCCAAGAGGAAAAACAAAAATGAATTTTAGATGGTCGTGCGCTCAAGAACATCGACAAATATATAGTTTGCATTTGCATTCTGCATAGATTTTTATTTTTTATTTTAAAAACAATGTATGCTGTAATTTTCATTTTTTAATAAGTCTTTTTTTTTTAAATGCATCCGAAAAAATAGAATATCAATTTCCAGAAATTTTACTAAATTATTCAAAATCTGTATTATGAATGCATTTATAAATGTACATTGTTTTTTTTTTTAATTTCTAAAACTTTTTTATAAAACAGAAGACAGAAATGTTTATTTAAAAATATTTATAAAGAAATAAATTTTAATATTGGTCACTTTGGTTTTAATTATTAAAATTCCTGTAAATCAAGGCTAAATATAAATGTATGCTTTTTAGAAGTTTAAAATAATTATGTGAAAGTAATTAATCTAAAATCGAGTCAAACAGATGAATTTTCTAAAAAGTAACTTTAACTAGAATCAGAAACCCACCGTATTCCAGTCAACTTGGCTACAATGTCGGATATATATTAGCTTCCTTAAAATTAATTGTATTTTTCATTAAATTCGTCTGTATTATTACAAACATCGAGAATTTCTATGTATAAAATAGTGGATTATAATAACTATATTAAATCATTTCACAGGTTCAAGGTTCAATTCACAGTCTATCTTTATAAATTATAATACATTGTTTTTAGAGTAAAGTGCGATTATATATAAAAGTAAGGTGTATAATTCATTAATTTATTTATGTGTAATTATTTTTTTTTTAATAAATTCGAATACTTATTTCTTTTTTTCTCAAAGTTATTAAACAGATTCTTTTTTCAATCGATTCATCAATTCAGAAAATCTTTTCTGCTGTTGCTTGAAAAAAAAAAATACAAAATGTTAAAATGTTGTCCCTGATAATTTTGTAGTACTACGTTTTTGGGTCTAAAACCCCTGTCACCTTTTTAAGAAGCATTTTAAGTTTGTAAGAAGCTTCTTTATTTGAAGTTATAATAAAAAAAGATTTATTTTTTTTATAAGTACATTATTACATTTTACCCATATTTCCCCAAAAAGGAGTTAAACATTTTAAATAAAAAAGTTTTATACAAACGTTAAAGTCCCTTAAAACAGGAAATTCGAACATTTTGTAGTTTTTATTAGAGTACCAAAATGTGTGGATCACTCCCCTTTTTTTTTGACCATATTTATAATTACTTTTTGGGGAGATAGGGGTAAAATGTAATGATGCACTTATTAAAAAAAAAACATTTATATGGTTTCATATTTTGTTTTTTAATATTACTTCAAATAAAAAAGTTTCATACCAACGTAAAACCCCCTTAAAAGGGTGATAAAAATGAATGAAAATGATCAGTGAGAAAATGTGATGCCTTGTTTTCAGCCCTGTTTTCAATTGATTCATCGATATTTTCAAATTTCGTTTAAAATTTTTATTATTATTTAAACGAATTATTTATCAATTTATACATTTTGATAAAATATAATAATAATTATTATTTAAATTTTGATATAGAAACAATTAAAAAGAAATATTCGTTTTTCAATCAATTAATCAGTTCAATCGATATCGATTAATTAATTTGTTTTACAATTATTTCTAAGAAAGCTTTATTTATTCAGGACTATACTTATATACAAAAGAAAGAAGTTACTAAATCATAACTTTTTTAAATCGATTCATCAATTCTGAAAATAGATTTTTTTAAATAAAAAAAGCGATTAATTAAAATTATCTTTATAATTATTTATTAAAAAATTATTTGATTATTTCAAATTTTGTTTAAAATAATTTTAAAACGATTATCGAAATGAAAAAAAAAACAAAAAACAGATTCTTTTTGTAATGGATAAATCAATTCTAAGAATCGATTTTTTTTCCAATCGATTCATCGATATTTTTAAAACAAAAAAATATATAATGAATAAATATTCTTTACAACTATTTATAAAAAGCATTAGTTATACAAATGTAAAAAATGAAGAAGTAAATAAAAAACGATATTTTCATCATTGAAAATGATTTAGCGGAGGGTACCGATGAAAAATGTGTATCGAAAAGTGCCATTTCTTCGGTAAAGTTTGGTACAAATTCGGCAAACTTCGTAAAATTTATAAAAATTATATTAAAAAAACGCAAAATCCAACATGCGCATTTTCAATGATCGGCCTCTAGTTTGAAAGTTGTACATTTTTTTAAACGATTCATCAATTTTGAGAATAGTTTTTTTTAAATTAAAAAATTATCGATTATTATATCAAATTTTCTTTATTTTTTTATACTTTTTATACTAATGCCTCTTCCTAATGAGTTTTTATGAAATTCTAATTTGACATTCCTCAACAAAAACAAATAATTAATGATTGTAGAAAACGCATATTATCATACAAATAGTCGATATGTAAAGGGCACCTTAAATCCCTTGCCTGTATTGTATTTGTATTTTTATTGGATAAACGTTAAAAGACGAAGCGGTTTCCAATCCTAAAGCAAATAAACATAATAGATTTGTTGAAGTATTTTTCGAAATGCAACTATTTCATATATCGTAATATCACAAAAACATATAATTACTTGAAACATTAAAGCTTCTAATATAAAAAAAATATATTTACCATACACAAATACCGCGTTTATACTGTAGAGTCATAATACTAATAATAAGTATCTTCTTTGATATTCATTTTATTTCAGAGTGCAAACCGCTTCAGATTATATAACATACTCGCGTAACTTTTATACATTAATAAAGTATACATATTGGTACTAAAAAGAATACTTTGACATAGCGTGTTAATGTCAGAACTAATATATGCAGAACTATACAGTAGTATATGCTTATACGTATCGTATATTATAGATATATCGCTGAACTTCAAAACAATCTATACATTCCAGATTAGCATAATTAAATTAATCGCCAATCGAATAATGCTGGAAAGGCATTAATTTACGTATGAGTGAGCACTTCGGAACGCATTAGGGGAAACGCACGCAAATGTACGGTTCAATGCGCGCTTGCGGTCTCATCATATATACTGGATTCTGTATAAAAACAGATATATACGATAAATATATAGTTATATATGTATATTTTAGACATCCATATGATAAGAAATGCACTTGCTGAGCATATATAAACACTTACGGAAATATTTCTCGTGCGCATACACGCGCAATAAGTGTTTAAAGGTTTTGCTGCACGCACGCATTCAGGTTATATATAGTATATACATAACATATAAAATATTATTGTATAGTATAAACCAAAAACCAGATGTGGTGAGAGAGAAGTCATTAATTCGCTTCTCCTATGCCGCAGGTGATGCAGGCGACGCTGCCAAGGAGCTGGAGTGCAGAATTCTTTATTGCCTGCAACTCTGCGAAATTTCGGACGCTAATTGGCTGTTTTCAATAAATAACTGCCACATGGTGTTCTCTTGGCGCGCAATTTAATAATATAGTCGCGTCGTCAAGGAAGGGCTTCTGTAAAGGTCGTACGCACAAGGCCAAATCAAAGTGCAATTATCATTAATTTTTCGGGTCTGGTTTTTTTTATGCCAGATTTTTTGAGAATTTAAAACATGTTTATAGATAGTTTATTCACGAAAAAATATTAATTTTTTTTTTGTTTATAGGAAATAGTTCAAGCAAGTTTCTGCCGCTGGTAACGATGCAGCATGCGAGCTTTTTGTACCGTCAGCGCACCCTTAGAGGTTTGCGCACCACCAACCAGACCACTTCTACCGGGCTCAAGGTTTCTAGCCTTAAGGTAAGCATATTTACATGAGCTGTTACTTGTCAATTTTTATTTATATACATTATTTTGTTTTAGATTATTGGGCTTTCCGCAGCCGCACACACTCTACTTCCTGGTCGAAGCAAAGAGTCGTGTTCGCGAGGTATTCGCTCAGACATGTGTCCACTTCAGCAAGCAGGGCATGCTCGACACCGAGCTGTTCGGCCTGGCCGTACTAATCGGTGAGTGTTTGGTTTTATTATTTCCTTTTATTATGGTATGTAATAAGAAATGATTGCCCGGAATGCGCAGACAATTATACAGTTCCAAGCACCAATTTGCAAGTAATTAATTAGAATTGAATTGATAAATGAGGCGCGCTGCAATCGTTCCTTTCTCGTACAATGCCACAGATATATAATTGCTTGCGAGAGGCGCCCACAGCGTACGGCAACACCCATTCTGTGCTACCGTTTGTGCAAGAGCGCATCTCAATTATTTCCCGGAGCCAACTTGTGCTACAATTGTACATCTGTGTGTATGCAATACGTATATGTAATGTGCACTCATTGCCCCGGACCCGAAACATGTAATTATTGTTATTACGCTGGCAATCATTGTATGTGTAGTATATACATACATATGTATTAAATCAATGGCCGCATTTAAAGTACACGTATATACCCATACACAAATATATACGTGCACCTATGGCGACATCAATAAATTCTTTCACGCATAAATAATATATAGACATATTTCTGCGTTTGTATACGAGTCGTTCGCGCGATTTATTTGCGCCTGCGAAAATTCTGTGGCTGCAAATTAACGTATATACATACAGAGCGTCCAGGTTATGTAAATCAGACCTCGTATATCTGGCAGATATTCTCGGAATGGCAAGCACATGGAATGCGAAACCTAATAAAGTGGAATTAGTCGCTCATTAT
>JANSTU010048316.1:0-10133 GCA_027564075.1 Bolitophila hybrida | reverse complement strand
TGCTGCTCGACACTGTAACCTGCCATGGTGGTTTGGGAGGACGGAATGAATATAACACACTGCATTTGACATCTGTAACTCAAACAACATGGCTGCAATGAGCTGTCAAAGTTCGAGCGTCCCTATTGGAAAACCCTTTATAATCCAGCTTAATACCATCTGCATCGGTCGCTCTATTAGCTCAGGGTGTTTTCCACACCTTGGACCTTTGGATGGATGAAGTAGTAAAATAATCCCATATTTCCGGAGGACCACCTTCGTTACCACTGCTGCATTCACTGATTTTTCCATTATTTCATATGGTTACTCTACTCTGGCACAAATATGCTTATATTGTCCTTGCTTGTTGCATCTTTAGCCAGATAGTCAGACCTTTCGTTGCCCATAATATCGCAGTGTGACGGGATTCGTAAAATACTGACAACCACACCTATGTCCATAAAGCTCTAGGATTGCACTTCAGCAGTTTGTGATCAGGTGTCTGTGGAAATAAAAACTTGACCAGAGGGGGGGGGGGATTCTCAGACATTTCGGCGACAACGATAGACGCTCGTTGCCCGCAAGTCCTTTCACCAATTTACAAGCTTAGAAGAAGAATCGTTCTGGGATGAAAGCTGTAAAATATCTGATTTGGTAAAAAAAAGTAATAGCATCAGAGAAAATATATAAGCCCATTATGATAGAAATGCACCAGTAAAACTTGTTTGCGACGCTTCAATGGACGGAATTGGATCTGCACTTGCAAAATTGTTAATTTTATATTCAGTATATTCAAGGAAAGTCTAACTTAAATGCTGAGTTCTTGCCTTGTTTACCTCTTCGAAATCTAGATAATATTCAAGGAAAGTCTAACTTAAATGCTGAGTTCTTGCCTTGTTTACCTCTTCGAAATCTAGATAATACAGATGAAGAAAGTGAAGATGATGCAACATATTTAAAATGTTTGTCCGCTGGCACAGAATTTCCGAGGAAATCTCAAATAAGAGAAGAATCAAGAAGAGATTCAATTTTAAGCAGAGTTGTAGATTACTATCATCACAACTGGCCAGCTAATTCAAATGAATACACGGAATTGAAACTATTTATACAACGTGCAAGCGAACTTTCCACGGAGGGAAGGTAACACCCCAAATCTCTGAACAAATCTGCGTATTGGTTTATTAACTTTTCTGCATCTCAGTGATGATGTGATTCTGAATTGATATTGTTAATAAACTGAATGTTCAAGTGACTTAAAACATCGCATTCGATTAATGGATTACCGTCATTTTTAATAACAACTACAAAACACACTGTAACTGCCGATCTCGTATCGATGTGTCCTTGAACTTCAAATCACACAAATTTAATTACTTGTGCAACTTACACAATAAAACTTTAACCTTGGCTGCATCATCGATGTGCGCTCCGTCAACGGTGAATATTTCTTTGTATTTTGCAGCGTTTCCATCGACGTTTTTTATACTACATGTGCTCACGTTTTTCACTGTCCCGTAAACTTTAATGATAGTACTAAAGGTAATAATGAATACAAAAAAATACAAGAAATTACAAAATTTGATTTAAAATATTCATTGAGTTTAATTTAAAAAAAATATTAGTAATAACAAAAAACAACAATTATATTCAAAGTGAATTTCGAATAAAATTTCTGAACGTTGAACGTCTGAACTGCATTATTTATCTGGGTTATCCATTGGCCTTCGTTTCAGCTCTCTATTGTATTGGTATGTGCTCCCGATGATTGAGCGTTTTATGTGACTGCGGCGCTTTTCAATAACCCGGATGAGAATTCGGCGGTTTCAAGGCCTTTTCAAATAAATTCATGTTACCCAACATCATTAACACACAGTCGTCCGCTCCGATCTCACCGCATTATTGTTCCCACATCAATTGAATACGATATATATGTACATACCAATACATGTAATATATATATATATATATATATACTTATGTACATAAATTGTGGCTGCCTACTCCCATAAATAATGGACCATCGTCAGCTTCGTGTATCATGTTTGCTTTGCGGTAGAGAGAACACACACTTCCCCCCTTAGCTTTAACATCAACACGAAATTAATATTATAAATATGTCTCTTTAGAGTTTAAACGATCGCACACAAATAAATCATTCAAAACAATGCGCATAGACAATAACTCGACTTTAATTGATACTAAATTCAATGTAATTGCACATCGTAATTCTTTTGCGCTTTGTTGATTTGGCGTCGACGGCCGGCGCGCAGTGGTCACGACATTCTCTCTATATACGTTAAAAGCGTTTTTTCGCTACTGAAAGAGCATACAACCGAAAAATTTGAATTATTTTTATGGGACCGGTGACAGGTACTGAATTTACGCTTACAAACACTCCGAAGCTCTCAGGCGAAAAAGTTTATATATTTCTTCATTCCACAGTGTCACATTCATTTGTGCGAGATGAAAGGCATTTCTTTGCGGTCGCCTGCGGGCTCGTAAATCAAAGGCCTAGTTCTTAAATGGAACCATGGCTTGCATCATGCTCCAAAAACACGCACTTCGATCGGTCACCGTACAACCGCTTTACAAGATAATTATCTTGACATTTCGTTAACTATATACCTTTTATTTTACATTGCAAATAACCGTTCGATTTACATGGAGTTTTTTTTTTTTGTCGGAATTTTCCAATAAGTATAAGTGTGTGTGTGTATCTGTATATTAAATATATAGTTTAATTTATGTATAATATATAAACATTCTGTGTATGGCAGAGATAAAATGTGCGCGAGCTCAAAACTAATTTTACTTTATTGTTATGTGCACGATCATAACCTTGACCTGGAAGATATTATTTTATTCTGCAAACTGGATATGTTTTCGGAATTCACATATATTACAATATATATATATATATATGTATTTGCTGCATTTGTGGTTCATGTGTGCGTAAGTGAGTGTTTTTCCCGTATGTGTGTGTGTCTCATAGCTTTTCATTGTGCGACGTTGTCGAGCGCATGAGAACGCATTATACAAACATTATTACATTTAACTTGGTTGGAAACGGTTCGATGGGAATTTCCCAACATTTTCACACACATTACCAACCCATTTGTTTATTAAACGCTTAAATTGGTTAGGGTATATGTTATAAACTTATAAACGTACTGTGTTGAAGTTGGTGTTTCTGGGTAGTTTCGAATGCAATATTGGGACTAATTTAGGGACAATTTATAGCTCATGATTCGGATAGTTGTTTAATTAACATAAAATTGCGCTGAATTTGTTGATCGAAATTTATTACTCTTAAAATGTGAGTGTTTATTAATCTGAGTGTATGTGTTTTTATTTTTTTAAATAAATATTATTGGATTTTGGTATTTTGTTTCAAATTGAACCAATTGTTTTACCCTCGGTCGCACTTAGGCAGCGATGTCAGGCGCATGCTTTTTGTACGTATCCAATTACCTATAATTAAAATAAATTGTCGAATTATTTTTTTATTTTATTTTGATTAACAATTAATTTTTTTAACATATTTTTGGTAATTTTTCTTTGTGTTTTGTGATACTGGGTTATATTTCCGCCTACTGTTCCCAGGACACAACGACTGCATAGTTGTCAACCCTTCTTTATATATTAGACCAACATTTTCTATTAGAATTCTTTTGCTGTCCACGGACCACGAATGTGTAAAATTAAAGCTTTCAGTATACACGAAGTTATGTTGTTTGGAGTACATCACAACTTCTAGAAATGTATTGATTACCTAAGATTAAATTACGCAGCTTCCTACAATAATAACTTAAAAAACTCAGTCTTAAGTCTCATTGGATCCTTTAATCCCTTGTGGGACATAGGGCCAGTGTGCGATGCCGCACACCGGAATCATTGACCTTTACGGGTTCACAAGAGTGGTCAGGTCATGCTAATGTGCCATTTGTGCTGTGCTTCTCCTATTGGAGCTACTGTGCTCTAACACTTAACAGCACATCCCCGATGGTTAGGAGTACTAATTTGCCCTGACGCGACTCTAACAACTTTGCATAGAAAATGCGCATATTTTTTGAGATATCTCTATGCACCGAGATCTATCTTGCTATTTATATTCGGAAACGTGAATCATCAACGCCATCATACACTTATTGTTCTATGTTATACAGGGTGCGTGTGTATATGTTAATTGATGACATTTATGAAATAGAAATAGGCTATTAATAGTAAGAGGAACCTACTGGATTGAACCGGCGACCTCCCATAAGCCTGGCCAAAGCGTTAACCCACTCGGCTATGGCTATTTCTATGATATGTACTTAAATTACCTATCGATTTTGATAAACCAAACCCCCTCTACTTTCTCTCTCATTGAACCGGCGACCTCCCAGGCCAAGGCGGCTATGGCTATGGTTAAAAGGTTAAAAGTTTTAGTACACGATAATCACATATCAAATATCAAAACCATGTTCTAAAATTCCTAAAATGTCTAAAATGCCTAAAAATATCAATTTTAAGAAATTTGAGGATTATATTATACGTATATTATATTGCCTAAAATTTAAAATAGTTTGAATACAGCTGAATCTGCTGTAATCACACTTATGTAGTTATTCATTTTAGTTCTAAAATTTATGTTTCTATGATACGTATTTAAATTACCTATCGATTTTGATATACCATAACCCCCTCTACTTCCACTGTACCACACATAACATAAATGACTTTTTTCGAAATTTTTTGATAAACTTTTAGCCCCTGCCACTAAACGAATGATTTCCCTCAATAAAATGTTGATATTTTGTGTCGGAGAGGCAAGGGCTAATCGTAATTCCAAAAGTGTACTTTCACCAAACTTTCACTCCCTCTCATCCTTAAAGAGTTTATTTCCCCCAATTTGTTTTTTGTTTTATATATATATATATATATATATATTTTTATTATGAAGCAGTTTTATCTAATACTCAGAGATGTTAAATGTGTTAAAAATTTTACAAGAAACAACAAGGCGTTGTTCGCCATTTTGGATTTAGAGCTGATTTTAGCTGTTATTTCCATTGTTTGTACGTTTTGATGAACATATTTATATTATTAAGTTGTTGAGAATTCAATTATATAAATTTTTCTTAGGTTTTTCTTTATTTTTTCATTTAAAAAATGGCACTTTTTAACATTTTCTTCTAAAACTTCTATTTTTAAATGCGAAAGTGGGATTTTTTCATTAATCCCTTTCTTTCGGGAAGGCACCAGTTGTACTAATATTATTCCTAAAACTGGCTCAACTTTGATGTTGGTTGAATAGCTTTCAATCAGGTGAAATATTTTCGGTGGCTGATGAACTTTCATAATTTACCAAAAGCTATAAGCTAAAAAATCATGTATTTTTTTAATAACAATATTTGTGTATATTATATATTTTGTTTTATTGAAGTTAAATGTATGAATATTTGTATGATTATTATTATTATTAATATTATTTATTTGAAAAAAAAACAATTATTATATTTCTTTCTAAAATTTTCCTGAAAATGTATACGTGGCGCCGATTCAAGACGATCATTTTTTTATTTCTTTATTTATATTGGTAACACCCAGAGACGGATTAGGGCTTATTTATTATTATATATTATTTATTATTTATATTTATTATTATATTTAACTTTACAAACATTATAGAGTAGTTTATCTTTATGGTTACTTTTTATCAAAAGACAAAACTGATAGAGAGACTACTAACACTTTGCATAAACTCTGCCGATAATTTTTAGTTAAATTATGGTAAAAAAAAACATAAACTGAGCTTTCACTGCAGCAATGTTTTTCAGTTAATTTTTGGCAAATAAAATAACATAAATTGTACTGCCGCTGTGAGAGATAAAATAAAGTAAAACAAAATATATTAACAGTTTTATGAATCAAATTGAGTTAAACCTAAACTAAACTTAAACTATTAAACAAAATACGATTATTTATTCCTTGGAGATTTTGTAACGTTGAATTATAAATAACAATAACAGTGCGCCTAACCCCTAATATTATGAATAATTTCTCGTTATTATACAATATTAAATGTTTAAATTGTTTTTTTTAGTATTTTGCGTAATATTATTAAATTTGTTAGCGTGATGTATACAATTACGGTTTATCGCATCACTCAAAATACATACGTTCATTCCAGTGTTTTATTTTACCGAATTTAAACTGTATTAGTAATTTTTGGGGTGTTACATAACTGAAAATATATCATGCACTTAAAACAGTGAATTTTCGGTTTGATTTTTACGGTGAAAAATATATCGAGAGCCAACCGCGTTTTCAATGTAACATTTATGTTTTATATTAATTGAAGATTTACTAATTCTAAAAATTTGGGATAGAAAATAACTGAAAATATACTTTACAGTCAAATTTTGGTCTGAATACTATGTTTTAACCGAATCTGGACTGTTACAATTAGAAATGCTTCTAACTGAAAATATACTAATATTTAATAACAGTGAAATTATGGTATTATTATTACGATCCGTGGTTCAACTTTCGCTTCAGTAAAATTTAAGGGAAATTATAAAATTTAAGAGAAATGCACTATACGACATAATTAAAAATCACATTAAATATTACACAAATTACAGTGAAATTTTAGTTCTTAAATAGTTTTCCGTTCCGTTCAAACGAACGAAAATATTCGGTTAATGTTTGGTTAAACTCTATTAGAGGTTTATTTCTTTATTAACTAAAAGTAGTAGTATGTAGTAGTATATTTTCCTAAAAGCTGGAGATGGTTAAACAATATCCAAAATATAACTATTTTTCAACTATTATTTTCGATGAGTTTTCGTTTGCAGGTTTTTAACAAAATATTAACCGTGACGGTTAGTTTTTACACATTTTAACCGAAATTGTTCCTTGATACTCATTATAAGGTTTAATATGTGAACCTCATACATGGTGCAGCTAAGTGTGTTGAACGTTGTATATTGTGAGCTTGCACTGGTAAATACGGAACGGCAGAGTCTGTTACATTAAATGTATCTCAAATCGGTTCTTATATAATGCTATATATTGTATCGATACATTGATTGAAGCTTTCCTATTCCTGGATAGAAAGAACTATATTCAAGATAGAAATGGAGTACCTATCATATACCACATAACACGGCGACCGAGTGACAAACGCATTTTACATAGTGCAGCGACCCTAAAACAGGTCTACTGGCCACTAATGTTCCAAACATCTCTTCACGAGACCTGCCGTTAGGGGTTTTTAGCATTTCCCCGTATACACATTTACACACATAATTTTCATTTATATAAATTCACGTCGACAAATTTACAATAACACACATTATTCAATCATACACAATACACCTACAGAAATAAACTGCCTTTTATGTAACAATGAATACACTTAGATTTAAGATGTATAATTATAATAAAAAGGTTATTTTTAAATAAAAAAGGTAGCCGAGTGGGACGAGTGAAAAGTTATAAAAGAATCCTATAAATATCGGGGATTTGTTGCGCATTAGCATAATCTGACCTTTCGTTTGAACCCTTAGTGGTCAATAAATCCGCAGTGCAGCATCGCAGTAAAACTTTTTGCTCCATTATATATACATATTACATACATACATACATATTATAACAAAAAAAATACATTTAATAATGAATAACATATTTATTTAAAGGTTTCCTAACATATGTTTTGTACACTTTATACTGTGTAGTGTATCTGCTTTGTAAACCGCTTTGAGATTATTAAGGTTTTCTTTTCGAGGCATATTTATTTTGTCCATAAATCCTACTTTTGCTGCTGATATTTCGGGCTCCGTTGTTAAGAACTTTATGTATTTTTCCGAAAGTTTTATTATTTCATTTGCAGATTTGTGCCTCCATCATTTTCAGGATTTGATAAAATCTGTGTCTGTCATCTGGAATGGGTCGGTCGTGTCTCTAAGACGCTTACGGGTAAGTTATGGGTTAAACTAAAAATTACACAATTTATTTATTTTAATCTTGCTTCAACCAATTACCAACGAGCAAGAAATTATATTTGTCATTTTAAATTTAAATTTTATTTCTTTTAGTTTTATTCTAATTTGTATTTATTTAATAATACATTTTTCAGCATTTTCATAGCTACAACTACAATAGCTACAAGATAATTTAATAAAAAAAAATATAAATTATTGCAGAAAAATACATTTAATAATACAATATAAAAACAATTAAATGTAATGATACTGTTCGTTACACAATTTCAGTTTTTTGTATAACATTACTTCGGTGTTGGAAATGTAGAAAATGTCTTATCTCTTACAAAGATTGTGTGCTTGAACCTCTTAGTTAGAATTGTCTGTAAATGTCTACTTCTGTAACAATAGCATAATTACTTTTTAAACATACTGTATAATTTCTATTTATTCTAAATCTATTCTAAATCTAGCGAAAAGCTCTTCGGTATTCCAGTAATCATCGGTAGACTTCCTATAAAACACCTAGTACGAGTATTGTTGAAAAAAACACACGACCGACCAATGCTGTCTCAATCAAACCATTTTTATTGATTTAGTTTACTGTTTAAATGACTATAATGCTAAAAATAAACTAGTAATAGAGATTAGTTAGAGATAGTATAGGATGTACCAAAAAATGTATTTGTTGTTGTTTGTGAAAATTTTAGGAATTCACTCAATGTTTAATAAAACGTATTAAAGATCATTATAATTTACCATTTATATGGAATATATGGAATTAAACCTATGAGCACAATGGGCCCAATCTTTTTTTACTTAGGACGTTACTCCATTGACATGCAACATTATACATTTGTATGTATACTGAGAAACTGAAAACTAACTATACTCTACGGTTTGAAATAAGTTGTCATATGTCAACAATTAAAATGGTTTATTTACCAAATTCAATTTCAATTTTCAATTTTAATTTATTGCCAATAGATATTATAAATAAGATATTTATTTACAATTATGTATATATATATATATATATATTATTAATTACATGTAATTGAGTATAATGTAATATTTTTATGATTTTATAAGTAAAGGGAAAATGGCAAGAAAACCCATTGTGCCCGTTTTCTTAAACACTACATTTTACATAAAAAGCTAAGCTACCCTAAATTAAATTAAACTATGTTTATTAAATTCATAATATTTGAGGTGGAGATCATTTTTATGGTGGGTATTTTTTATTGGTTATTTCGTAGAATATAAAATTACTTAGCAGCGTGTGCATGGATTAGATAATTCGGTGGCTTATATCTGTTATTGATTGAATAACTTACATTTACATTATTCATTATTTGAATAATGAAAGAGTTAGGATGTTCTGTAATTTTGTCTAAATCTTTTAGTGCTAAATTCATAATGTGGTCAAGAATCGGTGTGATTCTGGCTTGTTCGTATAGTTTTTTGTTCGATATATATTTATTGTTGTTAGCTCTGGGATCAATTAAGTTTATACATTTTCAGAGACATTTTCTTTCTAATTTTTCAATTGGTTGTATCTGTCCTTTGGATACGTTAAACCAGATTGGGTAAGCATAACTCAAAATTGGTGAGAGATAATTAAACAAAAGTTTGAGGAGAAATTCCGGGAAATTGTAGAAATTTTTCATTTTATATATTAGTGTATGGATACACTATCGAACGCTTTTTCTATATCTAGAGAACATGCACTTATATACTTTTAATTGATTAAAGATTCTGTTATGTTGCTTGAAAAGTGCGTCAGTGCGTGAAGTGTAGAATGTTGTTGTTCCATATTGAAAATCGAGTATGATTTTATTTTTATCGGCGAATTCATAAGTTCTGTTTCTAATAACAATTTCTAGAATTTTGCTTAGTCAGCTTAAAATAGATATCGGTCTATAGTTTGGTGGTAAGTGGGGAGCTATACCTATTTTAGGAAATGGGAGTACCTTAGAGCATTTCCACTTATTTGGCAAGTATCCTATATTTAGGCAAGATGGCGTTGCTATGTAATAATCCATATGATTTGTAGAAAGTACCAATCTTAAAATTATATCTGTCAAAATTTCATGACACTCCGACGATTAGTTTACCAGTTACAGAGGTTCAAGTGACGCTACTTTTGAGATTTTCAAAAAAATGAATTCAAAGCAATTTCGT